>VZTL01097089.1:0-12983 GCA_013400535.1 Scopus umbretta | reverse complement strand
GGTTAAACCACAACAAAAAGCAATATTAGATCATCGAAAGGAAAAAGTTTTTTTTAAAAAATTAAACATCTTAAAAGCAGATATTCAGGTTGCATGTATCCTGAAGGGCACATGCTCTGAGGGTGATCCTATCCTGTTCCCAAGCTGCCCAGCTCAGAGGACACACAGCCTACCCATTCAGAGGGTTTCCCTTCAGTAGAAACCAAACAACAGGGCATAGCATGGAAGAAGGAACAGTGTCCACACCTCATACCCACATCTCAGCCTGGCTTGCTGTCAGAACGTGGCAAAGACACGCACCCAGGCAGAGCAGATTGGGCGATGGGAAGTGGTCTCAGGTTGAACTGTTCTGAATGTTAAGCTTGCACCTTCCATGCTAGGCAGCTCGGTGGTGTGGACCAAGCACAGAAATATGGAGTGTGTTTCAGCTGTCTGTCGGAGAACAAGATGAGGTATAGAGCCGCTGAAGGAGAGGAGAATGGGTGAAGTATTGCTCCAGTGTGGTAATGATGGGGAGTATAATAAGATGAAGGTTTAGGCTAAAGGAGAAAAAAACTCCAGTTAAGAGGATTGGGCAATTTCTAGAAGATAGCAGGAACTCCTGATTTTCAAACATTGAATCATTAACCAAGAAAAGAAGGAAAAGAAAAGGCTGGGGTTATAGTTTCAGACTCACCAGGCTGCCACTGAACTCCACAGGAGCTGGGAGCCAAGAGCAGCTACTTCTCATGTGGACAAGAGCCCACCACAGCAAGATATGGGGGATCCTGGCTGTTCCAACCTGGGACCACAGCAGCAGGGGGAAGCTAGCAGCATCTCCTACAAAGAGCATTACCCTGCCATGAGAAGCAATGGCTCTGCTGAATTCCCAGCTGAGCTGGAGCAAGAAAGACAGGGCTGTCTGGCTTTCACAGTGCTGAGATACCACCAGTCAGGTGGCTGGCAGCATCTTACTTCGCTGAGAGCCAAAGGTTTTTGGATCACATTCTCCAGTGAGTTCCAAGCCAGATATTGTCCCCCTGACCACCAGCATCTCACAGTTACTGCTGAGCTCTAATTCAGGAGGAACTTCCACCTAGGAAGTCCTAGCTTTTGCTGGAAAGATACTGCTGGGATCCAAGCTGCCTTGCAAATGTGAGAGTATGCCGAGTGCGCTGGCTTTTTGGTCTGTGTGTATTATGCCATGGAGGAGACCACTCCATTAGCCAGTGTGTTGTCAGTGGCCACGGGCCTGACCCTTCTGTAGACCCGGCTGCATCGTGACGCTGGAGCGGGTGCAAAGGGGGCAGAAATACACGGCTGGGGAAGCGGGTGGCAGGGGCACTGCAGAGCCAGCAGTGAGATCGGTGTAGGCTGCAGTGCAGTCACAGCCTGACGGTGTGTGGATGAGAGTTCTGTCCTCGAATGGGGAGATGTCCCCATTTTTAAAGCTAAGGTAAGGATGTGGGTAAGCACTGCCCAGCTAGAGCACTAGTGTCCAACTGCTGTTGGGGAATGAAGAGGAAACCTGGAAAAGTGAATATTTCTGGAGAAAAGACACAGCAGTAAATAGCATGATCAAACACATTGGAATAGGTTATGACCTACATTAAAGGGGCATTGATTTCAGGGGCTTTTTGATTATTTCCATCCTGTGCAACAGGGAAGTTTTGTGCTCTAGGGTGGCATTCCACAGCACCTGCAGAAGTCTTTGAGAGCAATTTTTCATCCAATCAGAAAAATAATTTCTTCTGAATATGGCTGCCTAACACTGTCTTGAGTGGAGGTGCCCATCTTTAAGAAACTTTTGTTGGAAATTCACTATATGTTTGTGGTAAGTGGTGGTTCTAAAATAAATAAAAATAATTAGCACATGTTGTGAACTAATAATCTGTAAAAGAACCTTGAATGCCAACTTTAATTCAAACTGAATTTTTATGGTAATGTTATATAAACCTTGAAAACAGAAGTTTATATACTGGAAATGCTGACAAGCCCTGAACTACAGTTCTATGACCAGCTAATTGAATCCATATTCCTCTGCATTCAGGGAATCAATAACTATTAGAAGCAAAGGGCATTGCCTTAAAAGCCCAGTGAGTGCTTCACACAAGGGGGGGTTCTTGTGGTGAAAACATGGCTGTGAAACTTTGTAGGAACATGTGCCAGGCATCTGCAAGAGAATAATTTCCGAAACACTTAGTACGCTAAGGACACACACAGCCAAGCCCAAAGCAAATACCATCATTTGTAATTTTATCCTGATTTAGGATGATAAACAGTCTGATGTGCCAGCCTCAAAAACTGCTGGGTCCAGAGATCTTAAGCTGAACCAAGCAATACTGTTGGACACCAGTATCTTAACCGGGGTGTGAACATGCCAGGGAGCAAATGGGAGAGGGGAACCTATTTATGGCATCAGAAGGCTGTTATGCACTGGTGTAACAAGACTGACTTGTTACTTACTCATGCATGAAAACGACACCTTATGGTACACAGGCTGCTGCTCAGTAATAACCCCAGGGGCAACCAGCTGGTGGAGAAAGAACCCAGGCACCTTCTCACAGGAGCAAAATCCTCCATGACATGGTGGCTGCTCCCACCCCTGAACTGGGATCCAGGTTCCCTGAAGCTAGGCTGCCTGCAGGGACATGGACCGAGGTGCACCATCAGAGGAAGCTGCTGCCAGACCTGTGTTAAACACATTTACTTGCTCTTCTGAGAGAAAGCTATGTTAATTCTTAACAAAAAGCCCATTGAGGTTGTTTTCACATTGCTGTGTTGTTTTTTTCATATCTAAATGCTGTCCCATATTGCTTGTAGTGGTGGGGTCAGATCAGGACAATGTGAGATTCTCTGTATGTGTGAATGTGTGAATTTTTCATGCTGGCAGAGGAAGAGGGAGGGAGAGAAGGAGAAGTAGGAATGAGAAACTATAACCATCAATTAAATACCATGTGTGCTCCAGGAATCCCAGGGAAAAGGATTTGTTCCTCCTGCTCATTTTACCATTTGCAGTTACCTTCTGTAAAACAATAAATCTTGCTCACGTTTATGTAGTGGATCCAGTAAAGTACTTGAGCACATGCCTAACTGCAAGCATATGAAAGTTGCCATTACAGCTACTCACATTCACATATAAGGATGTTCTCAAAAGATTTATTGGATGGCAATCTAGGAGAGGAAGGAGTTTTAAAAGCTCCTACAGGTCAGACTCCCTTCAGGATTACCTGGTGTTGTCACTGGGCTATTTTTGAGGGTTTAGTGCTCTGTCTGTGACGGCTCTCCTTGCTTGTGACAGTTCATCTTAGCTGCCCTACTGAATTGTTTTCTGCCTCTGGGTTGCTTGTAATTGCTTTGCTTTGATTTTTCATTATTTGTTTGATGTCTGTGTCAAGAAAAGTCACTTTTTTTTTTTTAATGCTCTCTGCCAGGTGGCCAAGTTGTGTAAAAAATGAAAAATACAAACCACACATGTTTCTGGTATTTTTAAAAAGCATTCAAATATTTTTAGTAAACAGTCTTATCCTTCCCTGTCAGGCCAAAATAATCCAGACAAACAAACCCTCTTGTGATAAAATAAGTGATAACTTTAGGATTAGCAGACATACCTACTAGCATGCAGTAGTCAGAAGACTATATGAGAATAAAACCCAAAGGGAATCCTGAAATATTCAGACTAGGGGAATTCATTTGGACAGCTAGCCACATGGACAAAGTAAGCAGCTGCCTCTAGCAGCAGACTTTGAGAGCATCAAATCAGCCATGGTTTTTCTCTGCCTGTGGCATAGCCGTGCAAATTCAGACTGCTGCTGCTCCTGAGAGAGTGCGAGGGGCTGGGATGCCTGCGGAGACTGGCATTACTTTGGGAGGCAAAGGGCAGCAGTGCTGACCCTGTCTCTCCCCTGGCAGTAGGACACTGACCCTGCAGGGCTTCCTCTCACTTGCTGGGCTCAGCTCCATCCGATCTCCTTTCCCTCTGGCCTGGAGCCCCATGTTTCCTCCTACAGTAACTTTGGCTTTCTTCCCCGGGAATCCCTGCAGCTAAAGGACAACATAATATTTCTCTTTGGGAGTCATCCTGCCTCCATCACAGGTTTTACCCAGAGCCAGGCCCTTTGAATTTTGTAACCTATGTAGGCCTTTGCAGGGCAGAGTGGGAAGATGACAAGGCTTATCCTCCTCCTTCAGGGTAATTGGAAGTAAAACAACGTTGTTTTCTCCCCAGTGTTTCTGAAGAAAGAGGAGGGCTAGAGGGGGAGGAGGCATAAGGGCATAGGGGGGAGGAGGGAGGTAGAGGAAAAGAGAAATTTCGGCACGTTGGCTTGCCAAAACGTGCAGTACAGATGGGAAGACACAGATGGAGCATTTCTACTGGTAGTTCAAGAAATCAAACATGCAGGGAGTTGCAGCAATTTCCTTGGATCACTGTGTTGTAACATTCTGTAGCAGCAGTTCTTAAAGACACAGGCTGTTACTTCAGCAATGCTTTGCCATCCTGCACATGAATACAAACAGTCACCCCAAAAATCTGCTGCAGCAACTTTTGCCTGGCACAATGAGTTAAGATATTTTGTTTCAGCTCACATTATGTTTACTGGCCCATCTGCAACCACATAAGAACTAAACCATGCTCCTTAACTTAGCAAGCTAAACTTGCCCATGGCACAGGTGCAAAACAGCAGACGTATGGAAGAAGATCTGTCTTCCTTTGTGCTCAGGTGCAGCGGAAGTCTGAGAAATGAAAATAAATGTTGCATGCAATAGTGATGTTGGCATGCAAGCAGGGAAGAAAGAAAGGGATCCAGAGAAATGCCATAAAGAATACTGCAGGTACTATATGTCAAGTCCCCTTATTAGAAGCACTGAAATGACTGAACAGTCACTGCAGCACAATCCCTGTAAAGACCTGCCAAGAGTTACCAGTCTAATTAGCCTTTAAGAGAGTCAGCAGGAAGCCTTGATATCCTCTCTGTTGTGAAGAGATATGTGACTGGATACTCCTTTGTCTCTGTGGGAAAGTAGGCGCTTCCACTCCCAACCTCCTTCCTGGCTTCCACAGGATCACAGCCCTGTATGACTTTTGCAGCTGATGACAGGGCAGGGAAGGCTGGAACTGTGTTCTGGCTCTGGCCTATGGCATCATTTCTCCATCTACCCAGGGATACCCAAATGGATGCTTTAGAGGAGGTTAATGTGGCTAGGAGCCTCCTCTAAGAGCAAGTAAGCAGAAAGATGTAGAAATCCCTTCAGTATTTCCCTCCCTCTCCCTCAAGAGGAAGGTCTTGGGGAAGGTTATTTCATTACCTTGTCCTGTTCAGTTTCTCTTCTTTTACTGTGGGAGACCTGACTTAAGACTATTAAGATACACGTTGGGTTCAGCTCATAACAAAAGTATTCCCTATCCATCTGTCTGTCTGTGTTTTTCTGAGGGCAGCTGTCACCATCACATCTAAGAAGAAAAACAGCTTCTGAAAATAACTTCTTTTTCAGATTTTGTGAGTCCCAGTACAGGCATTTTCTTGCCTCTCACATTCTGATTTTGATCCTGCTGCAGTAAGCAAGTGGGAGTTGGAGAAGTCATTAATGGCTCATTTAGACTGGCAATTAGGCAAAATCTAATGGACTGCTCTCAGGTTTAGAAGCTAGTACTGATAGTTATAGGCTCTCATTGTGACACTGTTTTTTTTTTCTGTGGCCAGGATTAATTCCCTTCTCTTGTGTAAAACGAAGAATTACTATTCTTTACGAAATTACATGCTGTTGGGGTTCATTACTTAGGATTCATAAAATATTTTGGAAAGGAAAATTAGGAAACATAATTTTGACAATGTGTGTCTGAATACCCTCCAGTCCCTTACTCTGGTCACTTCAAAATCTCTGTCTTGTGTGAGAGAAGTCCTGATCTTAGCAGACTCACATGGTAAATTCAGTAATAGCATTGGTCCAAAAGACACCTTGCTCACTGGAACTGATTAACATGCCAGCATTATGCAGGTACAGTTTTGTCCAACTAGAGAGACTGCTGAGGTCGAAAAGGTGGCAGTGGTCACCACCCTTATCAAACGTTGTTTTCCATTGATTTTGTGAGTATTTGGAATCTAACACCATAGTGGGATATGGTATATTTTGATATGCAATGTCAGTGGACATCTTTTTTTGTTCTTGCATTGCCATCAGCTGAAAGAGTGAGGTTAAACCAGCACTATCTTCCATTAAAAAGGACCCTTGAAAAAATATCCCTTTAAGAGTTTGCAAGCACAAAACAAACCTCTCTCAAATAAATGAAAGGCTCATAACATAAATTTTCACTTAAAAGATGCAGCTGAAGCTCCAGCCCCTTGGTTGAATCTCTCTCCGTAAGAAATTCATCTTTAAGGAAATAAAATAGGAGGAGTGATCCTTGCTTCCCTGTCCTCTGGGCTGAGCAGGGCTCTGTTCTCTACTTTGAGATGGAGAGAAGATAAAACTTCAAAGTTACCATCTTCATTTAATACCCATGACACCAGCCCCAGGGAGATAGCTCTCCTTGGGCTCAACCTCAGAATTTAGTGCTGGGGAGTGCTAATTGATGGTGATGCCAATAGAGGGACTGTATGCCACTCAACTGTGCCGCTTTCACCAATGTATTTTGGTCACTGAGTCACCCCCATGGCTTAGCTGGCTTTGGTCCTCAGTGGTTTTTTTGTCAGGAAGATATATTTATCCTGAGTTAAAAAATGGGCTAGGCTGAGGACTGAAGCAGAAGCACCAGACATCAGGCAGGAAGGTAAATGTTCACCTGTCCTGTTTGGTGGTCCAGAGGGAAAATGAAGATGCTGTGTCACATACAAAGATGGCAGATGACAAATCCTGTAGCTTTGCTAAAGTCTGTTCTTAGAGAGGCAGATATGAGCATTCAAGCCTGCCTGGCAAGGACTGTTAAACACCTGTCTCAAGCCTAAAGTGTCCTTTCATGAAACTGAAGAGAAATCATAAACTTTGAAATTAATGTCCATTTTCCAAATTATAGTTTGCTGCCTGGGTCACTAACACTGCCTGTCCACAGAGACCTTGAGAGGTAAGGAGAAGCTGGGCCATCCGGGCTGGTTCTCTGCAGTATGGATGTGGGGAAATGGGGCCAGTGCAGAAGTTCAGAGGTTTTAATGCCGCAGGAGTCACTAAGGATAATGGCAAATGACTGGTGCAACACCAACCAGCAGCTCTACCAAGAGATTCCTGCACTGAGACTGTGAGCTAGCCTTGTTCATCTAGAATTTAATGAGAGGTGGAAATAATGACAAAATAATTTATGTGAGTGTGGCGCTGGTAAGAGACATTGCCTGAGATAATATGTTTCTATTTCACATCTCAGTCCAAAGCTGTGGCAGTATAGATGACCTTTCTGGCAAGATTTCATTCCTGATGCTTGTTCTGAACAAGAGGGCACAGAGAAATGAAAACTGACAGAATGTGGAGATATTTGGGCCTTGTTTTCATTTGCTGGTATTATGAATTTTTTTAGTACTGTTGAGGAGTTATTTTATATGTAATGCCATAGAAGAGAATTACTTGTTTTGGCTAATTATATAGTCCTGTGATCACTGGCCTGTTCAACATTTTAAATTCTCTGTTTCAAAGTCTTCCTTCTTCAGTGGCTTAATGCAGTTAAGCAGATATGCGACAGATATTTGTAAGAAGCATGAAAGTGAATAAAATAGGAGAAGCCAGATAAATTAGGAGTCTGGGGATGTTTGCATCAGCTCTTCAAGAGGGTTCTGCTATGTGAGGAGTTTACTGCCTGGCAGTTTATTTCTAGTTTGTTTCCCCCACACTATTCACTGTTAACTGTGATTAGCCTTTCCTGTGGCTAGGTTTATAAGCATGCTAGGTGAAAATTTACTTCAGAGAGTGCATCTTCCACATATATTGAATATACCGCTCTTACACGGTTGGTAAGATAAGGCATTTTAGACAACACATGAATATTCAAGCCCTCTTTAGAACGGAATTCCTCTGTATACCAGTATTGTATTTCCACTCTTTCAAGGACAGGTCTATAAATTCAAAAGCATTTGTATTGTTGTCTTTCTAAAATAATCGGATGTGTAGATCAGTGGTTTCAGGAATAAACTATTAATTGTATTGCTTTAGGCTCTTCTAGGAGACAAGGATGGTGAGATAAGAATGTAAATATAAGAGAATCTGGTTTCCAGGACAATCACACCAAATCCAATTTATAAGCTGTTAAACATATGAAGGAAGAGCTGGAAAAATTCTCAGGAAAATTCAGTGGCCTAGGCCCCAAAGCTATTGGCTTTTGTTCTTTATTGAAGCTTTGAAGGGAAGATATTTTCATGGTTGATACTCATAGATTGTTGTTTACAGCCCAGCAAAGCACAAACAGCGATATGATGGAGATATACACATCTCATAGGTTTTATAAACATTACAGATGTCACTTTCGCTCCTAGGAATCACACTCTATGAACCTTTGTGGCACAAAATGCTCTGGCAGTTGATGTTATCTGGCCCTTGGTTTCTAATAGCATAGTCACAGCTATTTATAAAGTACAATAGAATTTTGCCCTACATCCTTGATATAAATGTCAAGTGCCCTGCAGTATTGTGTACTGTTCCTAGAGAAATGATCCATTAAAACCATCCATATGAGAGAGCGAGTATTCACAACACTCGAGAAAGAAATTATATTCTCATAGAATAATAAAGAAAGTTGGCTGGCTTGCATAGACTGTATTGACATGCAGCAAAGCTAGCCTCTTCATTAACTGCCTCCCCGTGCGAGAACTAAGGACATCCTGTCTACAAGGGGAGAATACAGGCTTCATTTAGCTTTCTGCCTTAGACCCTTCATCACAGCTAAGCAAGGCTGTGCAGCTGGACAAAAAGAAAATGTGCAGAGTGCATCAATGATGAGAAATTGAGGTCAATTGAGGGCAGGGAGGAGAAGTCCTCTTTCATTGAACAAATATCATAGTGCACATGGGGAATGGAGGCCTTTTGCAGTCAGGTTTATACTGTGAAAGTGCGAAGTGCCTAACAGTCACGGCCAGACATTTCAGCTTTAAGTCACAGCAAAAATCTGTCTTGGTCTTTTGCTGTCCTCACAGAAAGTGTATCTTCAATACTCCCCAAAGTCACCTCCTTAGGGGAACTAGCCCTCCTTCTTCTAAAGATGGTTCTTCCAGGGCAGGGGAAGAAGAGGACCTCAACAGAGCTCTCCCTTTTTCTGCCTCCTCCCTTTCTCTGTGCCAGTCCTTTGGACTGTTGCCTATGTTACCCAGGCTTACCAGGCCCACAGCCTTGGGGCTAGAAGCGCATCTTTTAACCTTTTATTTTCCAGATGTAGTGACAATTTGTGCTACTCCCTAGAATTGCAGTCAAAACTTCTTATTCATTTGGAACAACTGTCCACTGGCATTTCTCATTTTTGAGTATTTGAGAGTGTATTTTTCCTTTAATATCCATGTGAATTCACCGTGGTTTGCACAAGCATGTGATCACCTACTACAGTTTTCTTAGTGACCTATACCTACCAATGACATCCCATGCCATCTCAATCCTGTTCATCTAGTTCCGATATTCCTGTCTCATATTTCCTGGTCACCAAACAGTTATCTTTTTATCTCGTACATAAAGTGCATGTTTTCTGGGACAGGGACTATGTTTTTGGTCTCTGTTTGTCCAGCACTTAGCACACTGAAGTCCTAGTTTTAGGTGGCTTTCTAAGTGCTGAAGCAATACCAAGAATACTCACTATTGTAATAAACTGTGATTTATTTACTCCTATTGCTCACCATGATGCCTAGTTAGAATAAAATTAATTCATCCAAAACACATTCAGTACCCACTATCACTCCCTTTCATATGGCAAAGAAACCAACTCAATCCAAAACACTTTGCAACTCTACCATTGTTTATTTTACTAGAGGGACTTTATGAATATCCAGATAGATTAAAAACATGTCTAAAATTCACAGCCTTTTCATAATGTTGCATTGTAGATTTATAATCTTCCCTAAGGAAACTAAATTAATTTTCAGGGATAATTTTTTTTTTTTTTAAACCAAGTGAGACAGGGATAATAAATAATCCTTTCTAGTACCTCTGGAAATAATTGGCTGGAAAACTATAGGGTGATAATTGTTAACCAACTTGAGGTCACTCGGCTGAACAGCACCACTGAGGCATGTTTCTGAGTAACAAGAACATGCCCTTTAGACAAAGATTAATTAAATGCAAAAGTTGACATAGAAGAAGCTGAATTCACAACACACTGTACCTTTCAGAGGATTAGAAGCGCCAGTGTTTTCATGGTAGAGATGAGTTTCCAACATGTCATAGTCTATGTGTTCCATTGCTTGCATGCTTATTTGATAACAAAAGGATTTGTTTGAGAGGGGAAGTTTTAAGGAAAGAAAGTCTATTTAAGTTGCTCGACTTAAAAGAAAAAAGTAAAAATGGAAATAGTTGGTTTCTTATACTGGAAATATCCCACCAACCTGCACTTTCAGTTCTACCAGGCTGCACTTCCAGCTGGAGAAGACTCCCTCTTCCTTCTTAGCCTGGCCTGGAGGATGCTAGTATCTGCTGCTGCAACTCCTGCTGAATTCAACAGGAGTTTTGCCACTGGCTGTAACAAGAATTTGATTGTGCTTTCTGTCAGTGTGCTCCTAAAAGGTAGATAATTACTGCATGATGAGGGGCCTGCCAAACAAGATATGGTAGTTTCTTATAGTGGGCTTAAAGGCAGTTGCAAGCCAAATTTAGCTTTATGAATTTCTTATAGGCAAGACACACCCAGTGGCTGTTTCTTCTTACACATCCTGCTTAGTCTGTTCAGAGGCTGACTGAGGTCATGCAGAGACACTTTCAGCTGCTTTGCACGCTCTGTGCAAAGGGACTACGCTCAAAGGAAACCACCAGTGATTCTTGCCTCAGGAACAATGGAAATGGTCTCTCCTTTTAAGTTCATCCTGTATTCAACAATTTAAAAACACAGCACTCTCACTCATCCTGAGAGGACATGATTTCTGAACCTCTTTTCCCTGTTGTTTTTTGACTTTAAAAAGATTCTAACTCACAGCCCTCAGCCACATTAATGAAAATAACTGATCTGGTTAGAAAGAGTGCCAAACAAGTTTCTAGATTTAAGAATATTTGCTTTATAAATCTATTCAGTAGTGGGGGGATTAGCATGGCCCCAGATTCAAAGAAGATGACTCTCTTGTCCACCTGGACATAACCTCCATATGCTTACACTGACCTTCTCCCATTTTCCTGCCCTGGTGCCTTCTGTACACTCAGTTATGGCCCTCTCTCTGTGTTATTTTCCTTTAAACTAAAGTGGGGCAGAAACCAGGTTTGTTTAGGCTCCTACTTTGTGGTCAAACTTTTAGTGAAGCTGGAAGGGCCTAAGACCACCTGTAGGCTGTAGAGTAGATGTGCTTTGTGGCACTCTACAGTCTTAGTCCTTCAATTATCTACATTTGGGATTTGCCCAAAGTATGTATCAGCTCTCCTTTGGGTTGTGTAGTTCCTGTTTCCTATTAGTACAGGGACTTGGGAAAGGAATGAGGGTTGGTTCACCCCACTGAATCAGGAAGCATTCAGAAATCCCCACACAGCATGTGCAGAAGTCCCCCTGGGTCTCACTGCGAAAGCATAGTTCGTCTGTCTTGATGATAGAACAGGGTCTTGCTCCTCTTTAAGGCAGGCAAAATCCAGCCTTTCTTCCTTAGGTGCCTAAGTTTCAGATGTCTGTAGCAAGCAGCCTGTATCCAGTGCCTACTTTTGGTTACTCTAAAGGCCAACACAATGTGGGACTGAAGGCAGAGAAATGAATTACAGCTTTTGCTCTCTCTACCTGGAGAAACCCTCTTTGAATGAGAGGTCTCTCCAAGCCCTGCCCGTGTCAACGGGGTTGGTCAGGAGCAGGGACAGAAAACAGAATCCCCCAAGCTTCATGCGCAGAGATCTGCTGGCCATAGAGCCCTCCCCCGCAGGATATAGGAGTGAAATGCATAGCCCTGTTATCCTGGGCATGCTGTTTAAAGCAGGCATATTCATCCTTAGAGTAGGCAATTCAGGGGCCAGATGCATGTGGAATTCACATCTTGTTGGCCTAATGATCTGTCAGAAGTTGCCCTCAGATGTTTTTCCTCTGCAAGTAATTGTGACCGAGGCCTCAGCTTCAAATCCACCGTATGTGTTCATGAGGGTATTAGAAGACCAAAGGGCAGTTTCTAAGATCCATCCAACCTTCTAAAATACCCAGGCTTCCTCATCCCCTCAGAAGCTTATGAAACACTGCACTTCAGAGAAAGATACAGATCCTTTTTATTTTTTAAAATTGCAACCACTTTTTGTCTTGCATTAAAGCCTCTTATTTTCAGAAACTTTCCACTTGAATTACGAAGCAGATCACAGGCCAGCAGAAAACCATTCCCAAAAGAAAAAGGCAACCTAATGGAACACAAATTAAAATACACATTTAAGTACAAAGCACCAGGAGTGGTTTGGAACACAAAATGCACATCACATTTAAAAATCTGAAGTAAATGAGTGAGTCCTAACACCCACATTTTAAAAATTGCAGTGCATCCTAATATATTCCAGATGTGGATCTGATTAGGGCTAAAGTTAGATGGGTTACAACCCGCACTTAAAAAGCTTTTCTTTGCCACAAACTGAAAAGACTTAAGATTTGCTGAAGCACAGAGAAAGGAAGGAGCTGAACCTTTGCCTGCCAAACACTCAGTGATGAATACGTGTATGTTACTGGCAATCAAGAAAAGAGAGGAGTGGTTCCCATTGTGGCCAGTTTCTTTATTTCTTACTGAGGTTAGTAGAACTTCTCACAGGAAGGATGTAGCACAGAAGGTGGCCAATTACAGTCTCCTATTTCTACATGGAGCCAACTGCTTTTTACAAGCAAGTGCACCCTGGAGGCACTGAGGCATAAATACCTACATAACAGCCTATAGCCAGCTAAATGGCAGGTT
>VZTL01097079.1:0-10628 GCA_013400535.1 Scopus umbretta | reverse complement strand
TTTTTTTTTCTTTTACTAACTTAGTAAATGTGGTAACAATCTTAGTGATTTGAAATTAAAAATCAAGGAAGCAGAAATGACTGACAGTCACATTTTATCTTACATTTTAAGAATTATTTTGCTCTGCTGCTTAACTCCACTTTGGCTGCATGTTGGTTAAAATATTTTCCATGTGTGAAAATATCCACAGATACTCCAGTAAGATGCTGTTATTCTGAAGCTAGCAGTAAGTTGGCATGTCATGGCTGAAATACAGACATTTGTCAGCATTTACATTACCATATATACTTGTGCACAAGCTGTGGATAATTGATGATGTTGTAAGGATGCTAGCCAGAAAATTGTGTCCCTGCTCTGTCACAAGCTCTCTGTGTGACCTTGGGCATGTCACTTATTCCAGTTACGGCATTATCTGTACAAAAGGGAGAACAGTACATGAAACGTTGAGAGGCTCAGACAGCATGGTAGTTAAAATACATTTAGCAACCCATCCATCATCGAAACAAGGTAAACAGTGACCCAAAGCAGAATCCTTCCAGTTTCACTTCAGCATTCGAAACGGAGTTGTTCTTACTTCTCTTGCGTAAATACATTAACCCAGTTTTATACTACACTAGAAATGTTGCCATGCGTTTCTTTTCTTTTTGTACGAGAATATGTGAAAAACGGAGGAATCGCAACAGAAGCGCGTGTTTCACTTTTGTAAGGTAATTCCCTCAGCAGGTAATATCTGGGGTGTTTCTCGACTACGAGCAGATCATACATACCCACCATACAGCATGTGGACAACGTGGCTTGAAAGCACAGATTCCCACCCGAAGTGCACAGCGGATTCTGTTTGGCTGTTGTCGGGACTGCACAGCCGAAAGCTGCAGAGCCTGTACGACAGCCCCCAGGCTCGGAGGCAGAGGGCTCAGTCCGTCAGCCTGCCAGATTTTTATGCTCCTCACCGCTGTGATGCAAAGTTGCTCATATGCCAGCAACTTCTGCAGTTGTAACACACAGGTTAGAAAGATGCCACTTCAAATCTGACTGCCCAAATATCACTTCTGTGTTAAGGCATTTTACATTTATATAAACTGGATTGAAGCTTCCGTTGACTTTGATGGGAGGTTATTTTTACCCACAAACTCTGGAAGCCATGCCTAGTTCATTTAGGCTTCTGAATACGTAGACCAAAAGCAAAATTTGGAGACCATATTTGAAAGCTTGGCCTGAGAAAAAGTCACTTTCCAATAAAAATAAAAGAATTTGGAGAAAAACCCAAACTACATTCAGATTTCCATGGATTGTAAAGCTCACATACATGGGTGCCTGATGATGATCAGATAGAACATATTTCAAAAAATGCAGTTTAAAGATTATACACAGGTACACATGGTACTTAGGATTCTGTGAATGTATACACTAGCATTTTTTTGTTAATGATGGAGAAGACTTGAAGTACATAATGTTAGAAGATCACAGGAGTTGTAAGAATGCAAGAGCACTTCGAGTCTTCCAAATCTTAAAAGAGCTAGGTTCCTATGATATTAGATCAAACAAAAAAATCTATGTTAAGAACATTTTTATGACAATGATTCACTTGAATAAACCTAAGATTTCTTTTACCAACCAATCTTTTTTCTAAAATAGTATTTAATATCTGAAGTTATAAAAAATATTTGTAGTCTTGAAAATTATTTTTATTGTCTATTTTATGTACTATACATGCCTCTTTCAGGAATTATTAAAGAAGCATGAGTCATACGGCACTCATTTACTCTTGGCTCGTGGCCATCCTCCATATATATTTTGCTATTTTCAAACCATTTGCAGGTACATATGCATGAAAATATTGTTGTGTCAAGTCCCAAGATCACAGTTAGCACAGCATACATTGTTCATCTATATATTTACAAAGTTTTAAAGCACATAAAATTGTGCATTATTATGTACCAAAGTTTAAACTTTAACATACGCTTGGTTGCATATATAGCAACAAGTTACAATAAAAATCTGAACAAAGACAACCAATAAACAGCCAAATTGCTATGTACAAACAAGGCAGGAAGCAATTAAACACTGCCTTGCACATTTCACTTAAATTACTTTTTCTCTGAGGGGAAAAAAACAAACAACCCCTCTTCCCCTCCCCCAAGTCCCCAATAACCCTCAACAGTCTGCGTTTTATCAGCCAAAGAACTGGAGCTCCCATTGCATTCAGTAGCGGATTCATTTGCATAATACGGGAGAGAAATTTGGTCCCTGTTAAAACATGTAGCAATATATTCTGCAGAAGGTATTTCCCCCTCAGCACAACTGGTACCACAGCAGCATGGCGGGCTCGGTCTCTGAGCCCTGCTCCGACAGCTGTCCCTGTGACCTCCAGGGAAATATTCCATGAGATAAAAACCCTTCTCGTCTTCCTTACACGCATCGATTTTTACATGAGCATAAATGTGTTGTTTTCATGATGACTCTATTGATCCAGATCCTCAGCCGGTACTGAGCCAGCCTTATGAGCAAGTGGAGGTCTGCTGATTTATGCAAGGTCATACCTGACTCAGCTTCAGAGGAACTACTCTTGATTTACACTGGTGCAAAAGAACCCAGAGTGAGGTCCAAGGACAGCAGGATCGGGCCCGAGCTGACCTTTATGTAAAGTAAACCACAAATAGTCTGTGCATTTAGCTTAAAATCTGCTTAATAAATTACTACAGTTCACAGTAATAAGGTAGATTAGTGCTCCACCAGTCACTTTAATGTCAGATCAATTTCACAGAGCTTTTCCAAGAAAGAAAACAAAAATAACAATAAACATTAAAAAAATCTATTCTTATTATTTGACCAGCAAAATAGGAGGGTTTCTGTAGCCTAGTGACAGACAGACAAGCCTAGTAACTAACACGTTACCCCATTACAGGATGACTGGTGTAAAGGCTAAATCTTGCCCAAGCTGCGGTGGTACGAGAAGGCTGAGGAAGGTATTCTAGCGTGGCGCTAATTTCGCCCCAAAAGCCCGGTGTGAGAGACAGCTAGCTGGGGGAGGGCTCATGGACACGAGTACCGAGGAGCGGGGATCTCTGAGCTGGTAGGATCTGTACAGCTTCCAACGATATGCAGGGCCTGCTCCAAAGCCCAGTCAAATCAACAGAACAACTCCTAATGACTTCGCAAATGCTTACTTGGCAGAAGAGAGGGCTGGAGTTGGTGCCTGCACAAAAAAGGGGCAAACTACTGGCCAAAGCACGCTTCCAGAGTATAACTCTCAGCCCACCTGGGGGAACATTGCCCTTCGTTTTTGCAAAGAATATGCTGGGCCAACAGCTCTGCTTCTCACTTCTGGGCATGATTTAGCCTTACGAATTCTACTTCATGGAATCAAAAGATAAATTATACTTACAAATAAAGTTTTCTAGCTATTTAATGTTTTTCTGGAGTGGAAAAATCAGAGACCCAAGCTGACGAAATCTCTGTTGTCTGAAAAATTCAAAGCCTCTTTACTAAAAATACTTTTTGCTGATGGCAAAGTTCAACACCTCAGAGAAATTCAGAGTAAGTTTCCAAGCTGTATACCATATTTTCAAATACACTATACCCTTGTTGTTTGTAAGGCTGTATTGAAGTTTTACATAACAGTCATGAGCCATGCATTTAAACACCTTAAAATAGTTGACCAGCAACTTAACGCATTTCTTTATACCATAGAGAATTTAAAGATGCACCATCTCTTTCCCAAAACACTCTTGACATAAATGTTCAGGATAAAATATTCCATCTTCCCCCTCCCCCTTTAATGTCTATATTTAAAAATATTAATTTCTAGATTTCTCTGTGTGTGTTCTTACTGTATAGAAAATCTGATTGTTAATTAATATCTAAAGGCAAAACAAAAAATACAAGCATGGGAAATAAATGCCTGAGCCACAGGTTTCTTGAGGCAAACTGTCCATGGGCAGACTGCCTTCTTGTGGATGCAAGGAATTTTGAGTGTAAAACTTGCAGTTTACCTGTATCTCGCTTCCTACCAGCAGAAACATGAAAGTTTTTGACCATAGGAGATACGTGCCACGTTTGGGTTTGTTTTTGGGTTTTTTTTGTTGGTTTTTGTTGTTTTGTTTTGTTTTGTTTTGTTTTTTGTGGAGTCATAACATTAAAGCACTATATTCTTTTCTAGCCAGTCCAAGTCATGCCTAGAAATAGAGGGACTGGGTTCAGTCCAGGTGAAAATACACTCGCTGGAAAATGCAGGAGAAAGGTTCTGTGGCAAGATACATGAGTAAGAAAGAGAGGAATCCAGAAGTTTGCAAAGCCTAGGTACCCATTTTAGAGCAGAGCTTCAGCTGATATGAAGTGGGGGCAGACCCATTTGAATGAGCTGTCTGCTGGCTAATGAAATTCTAGTACGCTGTGGGCTCTGAGCCACGGCATTTCCCATTTCTGTGCGAGAATCCTTGGAGGGGAACTCTAGCTCAAGCTGGAGAAAGGGTTCCTAGCAATTAAAGCAGAGGTCTGAGTTCCTAATTTAAATTTGATTCCTGACTGTGAGTCTTCACGCTAAGCTCTACTCAGAAGAATCACTCATGCCTTTCTGTAGTGGGGATAACAGTGCTGTACTTTGCAGGATTCTTCTGAATTGCTATAGTTGCTTGCGAAATGTGCAAGTGATCTTCCTAAGAGAACCACAGAAGTGTTATGATGAGTATTATGACAGTACTTGAAAGGCACTGCTTTCTACTATTTATTTATCTCTGGGTGTTCAGTACTATTCTTTTAAGGAGCGGCTTTACTCAGTCACCCACTGACTAGGTAGGGATAGCAATTTTGAACAAAGAACACATATTTCTACGAAAGGATAGTTCAGTGCTTTATAATCAGAAGTATTTGAAGTTGGAACTATCAATTACTACTTTGACTATTAAAGTATGTGGAAGAACCTCAGTCCAGAGGTAATAGGATCAAGGAAGTGTGCCCCATTGGACATCATGTAAACACTACTTCCATATGACAAGGTTAAAATCAGATGGGGTACACTGTGGCTGGCATTTGCACTCCCAGAGTCAAATTCCATTGTAGCACAGAAGATTATGATGAAGTCAAGCCCTTTCTACCAGTAACAAATCCAGCTCTTTATTAGGTACATGACTACTTCTGGAAAAGTCCAGCAGCAGGAGTAGATAAGAGAGATTTTTATGTCCTTATTTAACCAGCAGTGTGTACCTGTTCTGCTGTAGATTTTGCTGCTTCTTGCTCTCACTGTTCCTGAAGAACCAAAGCAAAGCAAGGTGGGTTTCATTTAGGAACATCTTGTTTTATCTCATCACTTCCTGCAAAAACATATGGCCTCAGCATTGTGTTATTTTTACTCTTTAATAGACAGGTTTATGGCAGTTTTACTTAGAGGCTAAACAGATTAGGGGAGCCTGGGCTAGGTGGTATATACTAGAAAACAATGTAAATTATTTTGACTTCTCAATATGAGCATTGCATTGTTTTGCCTCTCCCTGGTAAAAAGCCTTCTGCTAATGAACATAATCTAACGTAACAAGCTGTTACTGCCTTCAGTGACAGTAAAACATCACTGTTTGGTTCTATGGTGTGTGAGTCAGGTTTTCCCCATGCAGTTCCATGTGGCATAAAACATACAACGTATGTCCTTCTAGCCGCAAATTGGCACTGACACTTCTGCTCCCCCCCACGTCTTCTCACCCACAGGAATTTTCAGTATGGGTCTCATTCAAAGCCTGTGGAAGTGAAGGGAACTCTTTCCATCCTCACTGAGCTTTGGATCAGGTGGTGAATGTATTTTTGGTGCAAAAAGTTAACTTCCCTCTCCCCAAAAGAGAAGTTACAAATGTAAATCCCTTATAGAAAGTTTTTGCCCTTATATCACTGCAAAGACTCTTCTTGGCTTCCACATACTGACCAAGCATAAAATAGTGAATAACATTTATTTTTGAATTTATGGATTGAGTTCACAGGGATTTTAATAGCACTGGGGTTATGGAAGTGCTGTTTTAATAAGGACCACAGATCATGGGCCCAAATCCTTACCTTTACCTCAAGGACTTGTAAACTCAACTATTTAACTCAAATCTCTTTATTGGAGGCCTTAGAATGTATCCACCTGGAGGCTGAAAAATTGAAAGGTAGAAGGCTGCGCAAACATGGAGTGAGGGAATTTAACCAGCAGGAATGTGGCCTATAAAATTAAACTTCAAGAACTGTTTAAGAAAAATTAAAGCTTGTGCAACGGCTGGGGTTTCTCTCCACATTAGTTCATTTCTTAGTGACCTAAATGTTATGGTTCTCATTAATATAGATTTCATTTTTGAGACCATCTTCTACTACAAGTCTTATTCTGGTTGCAAAGGACTCACTGCGATCTGCCTTTAGACAAATGCAGCATGCTAAGACACCACCTCCCACCCTCCTTATGATGCTAATATTTATTGGTGGCCCAAATAAAAAAATCTTAGATTCAAACTGCACCCCAAATTGCCCTAATCTGAATTGCCAGAATATCTCAGTTTCAGACATGGTGATCAAATACCCCTGAAGTTTACAGTGGATACTCAGGAACAAAAGTAGGGGCATTTCTGTCCAGTGGGTGTATGAGAGTGCCTCCAACATAAAGAAATGCGCTCTTGTGTGGTGGGCAGAAGAAAAGACCAAGCTTTGCTTCAATCTCACTTAGACTCTGCATATTGTTCCTTCAGAACTTGGCCTTATTCTGCCTGCTCTTGACCTCAAAGATTCACCTCCTCAGCTTTTATTTTAACTTGCTACATGCATAATTTGAAATCTAAGCTCCTGGAAAAAAAAAAGCATTGTGATAATTATGTCAGGCTCTGAGAGCATTCAGAGATAGCGTTAACTGCATTTTCTAGATATTAAAAGAATTTTCATTTCTCTGTAAGTGGCTAGAAACTCTGGGTTAACTGTGTTACTAGACCGGTTAGCACTTTAGTTATATGCAACCTATATCCATTCAAGAAGGCTGAGAAGTAGAAAAACTTATAGGAAATGGTGGAAAACAGGTTAATAGAAGTTTAGGACACAGTCCTAACATGATGACACCAAGGATGTCACAGTTTCTGCTAACTTGCAGGCAGAACCACTCATGCTTAAAATTTTGCATGCTCGGAGATATATGGAAATCAAGAGAACTGCAAAAACTGATTACGAGATTTGCAGCCACAGATTGTTCTGTTATGTGGTGACTGTTATGACTCTACCTGCAAAACTGCAGATGCCACCAATAATGCTTGCATCCTGACAGATAAGACCAGAAATCTGGTGATGAAGTCAAAAGATCAGGATTCTTTTGAGTGGCATGAGTTGCCATTTCAGGAGCTGGATTTTTACAAGTGGTTTTGAAAGTACGGCCCTATGTGCGTAATGCTCACTGTCTCATTGTGGACCAATGGGAAGCAGTGCAGAAGCCTGGGGTTAAAGTGTGCTGCTGAAGACTTCTGAGACAGCAGAACCCGACTGGTCGTCTGGACTCGTTATCTGTTGCATAGCATTGTCCGCATCCCTGTGTTCTACCGACTGTGTGCTCTTTGCCCAGGACTTGCCCTCTTCACCCAGAAATGTTGTTTTATAAGGCTCCACGTGTATCCTATGGACATTCTGCCTTGATTCCTCATATTTGCCTTTCCCATCTTCTGGAAGGCTGGATGCATGAGGTAAGAAAGTGCTCCGAGACCCATCAATGGGAATCTTTAACTGCTCACTGGAGGTAGGTTCTTGAGAGAAATCTGAAGATCTCAGGAGATGCTGAGTATACACGCCTTCAGACAGGGAGCCAGACTGTGTCTCACTGTGCACACGCAGCCAACGATGATGCCGGCTGAAGTAGTTGTAATGTTGATGTTTCCCTAGCTTTTTTTTCCCTAAAAAGCTCAATGGCTGCTTGGAGCTAGAGGACTTGTCTATGCTTTTCGACGTAAGCCCTGACATTGTTAGGTTGCTCATATACTCTGTGCAACATTCAGCGTTAGTATCAAAGGCACTACACTCTGCCAGGCCTTCTTTCAATGTTAGGCAAGGCTTCATGTCATGGACTTGGAGAACATCAGGTGCACTGCCACCCAGGCCACTGCCTGCCTGCTGCGATATGTCATGTGAGGAGGAGTAAATCAGGTCTAATTCTCTGGGGCTTAATGCATCACTGGAGTCATAGTCACTGTCAGTTGGAAGGAATACTTCAGAGCAGCCTTCTTCATCTGAGCAGGGCTGGGAATCTGCAAAGAGAACTGATTAACACTAAGAAGACAAACAGGAGAGGAGTTGCTTAACTGTCATTTATGGTTTTTTTTCTTAATTTAGAATCAAATCTATGGTTCTGAAAATGGATGTGTGTTTCCTCTGTGGAATTGTCGAAGGAGCCTAGGTGACAGCAAAGACAGTAGTCAGGGAGGTTTTACAGTTGTGTTAGAGTGGTGGCGGTAGAATTAGGAAAACCAAAAAGAATTAATTTATTATATTAAGTACAGGGAAGAATTTGAATTTGAATTGGGACTAAGTTCTGAAAAGATCTGTTTTCTTTTATCCTGTTTTCACCAAATTTCGTAGTGATGGAGATTTGGGAGAGAGAAACGCTAATCCAGGTTCTGTTTTTTTTAAAGATGTTGGCTGAGTTACTCCAGGTTTATACCTCTGTGAGTAGGGTGCAACTGTACGTGTGCCTAAGAGGCTTGAGGCAACACATGGAGGTAGATGAACAAAAGCTACCTTTTTGCCCATCAGGTGCATTACATATGTTCAAAGCCAAAGCAGACACAATTCAAATGTGAATTTGTTGACCAGGACTCACACTGGCACTTGAAATCATTGCTGTCTTTTGGCTACAGAAGGATCAGTAACATAACAAATAGTGGCATATGTGGTAGAATGGATTGATGCCCCACTGCCCTGGATAGTTTATATTAGTTCCAAGGAAAAAAACACAGATTTTATACAGCTGACTATTCACTTTGACCTAGTGTAAATTACCATATAGCACAGCAATAATGAATCAAGCCCATGCAGGACAAGATAATGCTCTAGGTTACATGGTGCCAGAGCTAAGGATTATTCTGCATTCATGGTCTGCAATACAGGGGAACAATTAGCTCAGGGAGGGATGTTGAGAAAGAACATCACCGTGTAATGGAGCGAATCAAAGCACCATTGTCTTTGGGTTTCTTTTCTTTTAACCTAATCTAATCAGAGTAGATTTATTCATTTTTCTTAAATGTATAAAACCACCGATTTGAAAGAACAAATTGTTATTACCAAAATGGTCATGGCAGTTGTTTAACGTAGCATCTGTTGCTTTTGTTTCTACAGTTTCATTTACTCGCTGCTTAAAGACAGCTCAGCAGAATGATGGTTTACGTTTTTCTCCAAAGTCCTTATTCTATTAGTAAATTAGGTGTTACTGTTTAATTTACTTCATCTTGATTTGCTGTGATCCATTTCTTTCATCACTTTAATTTTCCAGCTGTTCAGAGAAGCAATAATGGTCAATGAAGTGGGTACTTATTTGTGTAATTCTGTGTTTTAACGTGCTTGTCTAAAACACTGAGGACACTGAGGTATGTGAAAAGGACTGTTAAATCAAACTAGACTATTGGCACTAAGATTTGCTCTATCAAAACAAAGGAAGAGGGGCATAAGAACAGGAACAGTCAAAGCATGGAAAGAAGATGTCTGTAGTGTCAGAGAAACAGAAGGTAACAAATGGGGACTGTGGAAAAGTCTGACTTAGATTCTGGGCAACTTATTAGAAACTAGGGTGAAGAATAGATAGATATATGAGTGATGAGAAGGGGTCGATAGCTTTTGCTTAGTAACTCATGTCTCACCAGTCTAATAAAACTCTGAACATGCGCACAATCAATACACAGGCATCCTTAGATTTCTGAAGGGCTTTTGACAAGGTTCTTTACCACAGGTGCTGAAGCAATGAAGCTGTAATAGAGATAAAGAGAAAGCTCCCTCCATATATTAATAGCAGATTGTTGGTGCAGACAACAAATGAAGTAGTCAGCTTTCACTATGGATGGATTTTACTAATTCTGGACATCATGGAGAAGTCAGAGATAGCACTTGTCCCTTCCAACCTGTTCATTAAATGATCTGGAACAGTGAGGTGACAAAGTTGGCTGCTGATGAGCAATTATTCTGAGTAGTTGAAAACAAAAAGTGATTGTAAAGATTGTAGAAGGATCTTGGGATATTGAGTAGCAAATGATTGGTAAAATGATTGTTAGAATACCTTGGCAGGTAAGGGAGAAAATTTACTCTTTTTATAAAAAGACATACAAGAACTGTTATAATTAAAAATGAATTCAAAGATTTTGCTTGCTGAACAAAGAAAAAGGCTCTTACCACTCACAGCTTTTCTCCTCTGGATTCTAGCCTCAGGTGAAGGGGGAGGTGAAGGAAGACAATCTAGATGTGAAGAGGTTGAACTGATTTTCTTTTGAGAGTGTTCTTCTGAAAGATCCACAAGCTTCTTTATGGGTAGGCCAGATGCTGGCTGCTTGTATCTTGCATACTGCAGTGCTTCTGTGATCCACCTCACTTCCCTCCAGATCTCATCAATTTGCTGTAGAAAAAAAAAATGGTAAAGAAGTACAGTTAAGTCTGTGTAT
>VZTL01097069.1:0-11102 GCA_013400535.1 Scopus umbretta | reverse complement strand
ACCAGCTTCGTTGCCCTTCTCTTCTTACCAGTTTTCTCTAGAGATCTTGGTAGCGATGAGGCAAAAGCTGAGGTAGTGTGGGTTCCCTGGCTGGCTTCAGGAATACAAGGTAGATGAGCTTGCTGGCAGGAGTTCCTGCAGCAGGCATGTTTAGGTCATCCCATTAAAAGTTAGGATGTGGGGCTTCAAATTTATGCTTTGACTTTTACAGTTTGGTTGTGCTGGGTGACACAGAGGCTAGGGGAAATCTGGAGAAGGAGGGAAGCTGGAAATCTCTGTGTGGCTGAAACAGAGGGGATTCAAGCTAAGAAAAGTTCTGAGAACTGTTTCCTTGACTTAGGGGCATGCACTCAGTTTATTGCTGCAGCTTGGAAAATTCGTTAAAGTAACTTACATACATTGTTGAAAACTTTAGCTGAAGCCACTTTTACTGAGGTTTCAGTTGTCAAGTTTCCCTTCTAATTTAAGCTAAACTGTGTGTACAGCCATGGCTTAGCCAAGAGGTGGCAGCAAGTCTGTCACTTTGTGTAGTGTCTGTGCCTTCAAACACTGAGAGAGAATCGTTTAGCATTTTTGAGCATCTGTGTTTGAAACTTATGCCCTGGGAAAAGTGAATATGTTTGATACTGTACTGTATTTCATGGCTTTTGAAGGTTTTGTAATAAATATATCTTAAGCTTGGTGATGTATAAAGTACATGAATTAAATTAAGATCCCTTGTTCATTAATGTACTTTTTTTTTTAGCTCCTATTTTGATGAAAAGGGTTTAGTCAGGCAACAGTTGGATTCTTTTGATGAGTTTATTCAGATGTCTGTGCAAAGAATTGTTGAAGATGCTCCACCAATTGATTTACAAGCTGAAGCCCAGCATGCCACAGGAGAGGTGGAAGAGCCGGTAAGTGGAGACCCCTGGCAGAGGTGATAGGTTTTTACAATGCAAAATGATTTTAGGTAGGGTTTATTCAGCCCCCATCTCACGAGACGGAAATACATCTGAGTTATGACACTGCTCATGCAGTCAACAGGACAGAAGTATGAACTCTTTGGAGTCTGTGAGGTACATGGCCAAGTTTTCAGGTAGTCAGGTATATGGCCGAGAAACACATGCCAGAGCTTTGTTATCCATGGAGTCGAACTCCCCTCTCCTATAGAGTTACTCTCTTCTGCTGGTTAAATTGTTGATTGAGTTGAGAAATGACCAAGAACAATTGGCTGCTGCAGCTCATGTTGGTGGTTACAGTTGCAAGTCAGGTAGCGGAAAGCAAGCCATGTTTTGGCGGGGTGTTGATTTTCAGTAGCTTTTCCATGGCAGGAAAGGTTTATGGGTGAAAAGTTCTCTCTTAGCTTTTTTTGGCTGAAGTCAGGTCCAGGTTTTCAAAGGGTGCCATTGCTCGTCATCTTCCATTGGCACCACCTTCCAAAGAGGAACACATTGTCTGAGGTCTGCACCGCGTGATAACTTTTCTGCAATGAGTGTGCACCTCTTACAGCAGTGGTGGTGCTTTCATCCTTGTCCCTCGTGTGGTGCGATCCCTTCCATAAGTGGAATGGATTCTGTAAGGGGAACAGATGTTCCCCTGCTATCGGTCAGTACCTTGCTGCTTCCCTGTAGAGATTTAAAGGAACTTTAGGACACCGGAGCATTGTTACCTGTTTTGACTGTTCCTTTGCGCTTTCTGCAGGCAAACAACTACCCTGTAGAGAGAATAACTGAGATTTTTAGTTTCTTTGTTAGACAAACAGTTCATAAGCATTTATCTTGCTGTGATTCTTCTTAATGTTTCTTCTGTTATTCTATGTATAGTATGGTATTCTCTAGCTGTGCAGTTCTGCAGTTGCTATATGCTCTGTGCGTGGTTAAGGTTCGGGTCGCAAGCATGGTATGTGCCTGGCTTCTTTTTGCCCAAAAGCTAGTATTTTACTTTCTCAAATCAGAGAGGTTAGTTTCTTATTCTTATTTATTAAATTAAAGTTTTTAGGAATAGGTCTAGATATGAGAAAACGGAAACTTGCTTTTTCCTTCGGAGTCACTGGCAGGCTAACTCTTGCCTCATTTGAAGATACTGGATTAATTTAAGGAGACTGAGTGTATTGGACTAATTTGACTTTTTGTTTCTTTCTCCCTCCACTTCTCAGCTTCATATTTTGAAGGCAATTTGGGCAATTTAGAGCATATCAAATGGTTTAACAACCATGTTCAGAGACAGGAATTACAGTTAATGTGTTTGAGAGTGCTTGCATGAGAACTTGGGAAACTTTGTACTATACATGGCCGCTGCTGCAAATCCAGCAAAAGGTGTTTCTTTGGGTAAGAAGTGAGAGAATTTTTTTTGGCTTACAAAATGTGTGCCAACAAGTCTCTGCCACCTTACTGTTGTAGGAAGCTTTTGTGTCTTTTTGAATCAGATTGTTTTCAGGTCTTTTCTGGTAATTCAAGTCTTACTTCATTTACTGATCCTATAGAATTACCCTAGGAAGCAGTGTTAACCAGCTTGCTGTGTTTTCAATTATTGATAACGGTTATCCTTCTCCAGCAGCAGTTTTGGTTAGTAGTAAGTAAGAGAGAATATCTTGAATATAGAAGGCTGGTTATTAATATATCTTGTGGACAGAGCAGCAATGACACTTCAGTTTGCCTGAAAGCCATGTTTTTTTGATAAATTGATGCAATAATCTGTTCAATCTCTAGAGGAGACAAAACCACCTAGCACAGATATTAAAAAGATGGTTTCTGTGGCTCTGTGTAAGACAAACTGTATGGGATGGGTAATTTGCGCCTTTGCCTTTAATGGTGAGTCCAGAGAAAGAGCTGAATATGAGGATTTTGTTTTAGCCTTTCTAAAATATATTTTCAACTTGTAAAATAAACCATAAGCTGACTCTTTTTTCCTTCTGCGTTAGAGCTTGCTCTGCTGGAGCAAGTGTTGCTTTGGTGGTGCCCTACAGCGGAGTCCTTATGGCTGAGATGTGGTAAAATGCCTGCATGGAATTCAAGTTTTGTTTTGGTAATAGATATTCTCAGCTGGCTTCTAGGCAGATACTGAGTTGGGGTGGCAGCACTGTAGTTCTTCATTTCTGTTGGCTTCTGTTCTGCAGAGAGCCATGGTGGGAAATAGCAACTTGAAGCAAAGGTTGTAAGGCAACAAGACTTTCAACTTTTATACGTGCAGGTCTGATGATTTGCGTATGTTTCCCTACCATCCTTGATTTTGGTCTGTGAAGGAACGCTTTGTGAGTAGAGCAGCTCATCTCTAGGTCCTTTTGCATGCAAGGAGGCCAAGAGCCAAATTGCCTCAGCATCCTTGCGCACCACACATACGAAACACTTGAACAAAGACGCTCTTGTGTAACTGCTTGCTTTCTTTTAATTTCTAGCTCCCCTACCAGATACACAAATGCACTTTGATAAGAGTTTTACCCCTTTGTTTTAAATGCAAGGCTTTCGATTTGAGTGCTCTAAATCCCATTGCAGTAGTATTCTGAGGGGTGAGTGGCTCTCGGAGCAAATTGAAGATCCTGAGAATTGTTCTATTGCTGAAGGGTATCTGTCCTTTCATGCCCATGGTTTCACTGTAACACAGGAAAGTATTTCTGTGGAACTAGAACAAAGCTATTTAAATTTAATGTTTTATGCATGGGAGCAAAGCTTTACAAAATCTTGCACCTTGTTTGATATGACAACTATCTCATTATATGTGTTGAAGCAGATTCACCTTTCTGCATCATAAAACTAGCAGTTTTATCTAAAGTTACATAAACAAGGAATATCTAAGTAGGCATCTGTAAGGCACATCATATTTGTTAATATATTCACTCACTTGGCAGATTTTGAGTTTGTTAGCTATTTCATAGGAAGATGTATTTGAGTACTTTTCTTCTCTTACCAATGCTTTTGACCCTGCAGTTTCCTCTGATTTTTTTTTTTTTTAAATGAATGAGGTGTTTAGAAATTATTGAAAGTTTTTGAGTGCTTTTTTGATCTAGTCATGTGAAGTGGGATTGTTTCCATACCTTGAGCTGAGGACATGCAGCAGCATTGGGTATTAAGTTCAAGGGCTGCTTTTGAACAAGCAAAATGGATGTTTCTTCTGTTACAGGTAAATGTCTTCTTGTTTTCCAGCCCCGGTATCTATTGAAGTTTGAACAAATCTATCTCTCCAAACCTACACATTGGGAAAGAGATGGAGCACCTTCACCTATGATGCCTAATGAAGCCAGACTGAGAAACCTCACGTAAGAACGAACTCTGTAGTGGATAAACACAAGGAAGGACTGGCCTGGCATTATTAATTGATAGTTTTTTTTCAATTTAGTAGTGCCCTGAAAATGTAATAATTACTGCTCTATTTAAATTTTGATGTCTAGTTGTTAAATCCAGACAGTCATTTGGCAGTAATGTTTAATATTACCAGTGAGTGTTTGAATAACTGCATTCGCCATCCTTCTGTACAATCTGGAGTAATAACTGACAGATATCACGGTAGTGTTTTTATTCTGTAGGTATTCAGCCCCCTTGTATGTGGATATAACTAAAACAGTTATTAAAGAAGGAGAAGATCAGTTACAGACACAGCATCAGAAAACTTTTATAGGAAAAATTCCTATTATGTTACGTTCGACATACTGTTTGTTGAATGGCTTAACTGACCGTGATCTTTGTGAACTGAATGAATGCCCGCTTGATCCTGGTGGCTACTTTATCATTAATGGATCAGAAAAGGTAAGGAATTATACCTTGCACAGTCATCTTTACAGACACTGAAAGTTCTGTTACTTGTTTCCGTATGTTTTGCCAAGAACTTAAGCACTTTTATTCCAGTGTATCACAGTTACTGCGGGCACTTGTAATCTTGTAGAAAGATGGGATTTTAGTCCTCTGTTAGGACTTTCTTGAGCCACCTTTTCTTCTTCTCTGAGGCATGTTTCCCTTCTTCAGTTTCATAAACTGTTTTGCACTGAATGCCATTAAGTACTCTGGATATTTCCTTTGCATCTTCAGTACTTCAGAGCAACACGCACTCTAAAATGAGGCACTTCTTCACTCGGAGTCTCCTCCAGTTTGTCCAAGCTGTATAGATGCATATTATAAGAATCGGTTCTTCCCTCTACTGCTGTGGATTCAGCTGTAGCAAATCATATCTTCTCTGTGCTTCTGCCTCACCAATGAAACTGCCATTTTTTTGTAACTCACACCTGGGCAAATGCAGCAAAAGAAATAGATCTGTATTTTTCTTCTTGGGGGAAAAAATAAAATCTGGCTCTGAGTGTCAGAGCTGGCATTTAAATTTAAATGCCTGTGTAGTACGTTGGCCTTGGAAACAGATAGTGAAATGCTTTCTTTATCGGTGTTGTGCCTAAAGCTAACACAAAGGTCTCGCACAACTAGCAGATGCAGCAAATATATCACAGACTTGGAGTCTTTTGTTTTGGTTATGCTGTTTTAGCTAGGTGTATGTTTTGCTTAATACTGTATTTTTAAAATGTAGAGTATAATCCAGCTGAAATTGGCAAATTGACTTCATGCTTTGCAGTGCTCTTAGAGTTCAGGCACCTGAAGGAATAGTAGAAACACACTGTACTTGTTACTTTCAGCATGCCCTTTTGCCAGTTATTTATTAGTGTTCTTTTTTCTAATGCAGGTTCTGATTGCTCAAGAGAAAATGGCTACAAACACAGTATATGTGTTTGCAAAGAAGGATTCAAAGTATGCCTACACAGGAGAGTGTAGATCTTGTCTGGAAAATTCCTCTCGACCAACGAGTACTATATGGGTTAGCATGCTGGCCAGAGGTGGGCAGGTATGCCTAAGCAGTAATGAACCCTGCCCTGGGGCTCACAATAAAGATGGTTTTAGGAGTTTTGTTACTGTCCTGTTTCTTCATGTCATTTACTCTGGGGATTTTGGGAAGAATTTCTTCTGAATCTAAGTTGTAAAGAAGGTAAAATTAAATGAAAATATATTCAGTTTGTCATAGATTATGCCTGTCTCTGGGGCAAATAACTTGAGGATTGCAATGAAGACTCAAATGTGGCAGGTTTTAGGGCAAGGCTAAAAAATAATTTTAGAATTCCTGTAAATGAGTTTTTAGAAAATCCAAACAAGCTGCATCCTGTTTTTTGACAACCGAGCAAGGGCCCTGTCTTCGCTGATGGCCAGGCTAGTGTTTAGATGAGTTTTTCAGACCACATATTAATTCATATTTAACTTCTGACTGTGCCATCTGTGAGGGGAAAGAAGCGCTATTCATAACTTCAAAAGCGGAAGGTGTCAGTACTCATTTACCATTGCACTGATATCTGGAAATTCCCAAACATATTCCAAGAGTAACTTTAACAGAAGCCTTACACCACTCTCTTCCTGATATCTGGGGCACTCTTGAGTGGTTGTCCGTCTGCATCCTGCAATGTTTGTTTCTTTCTGGGAGGGGGGAGCAGCTACTTGATTAATTGTGAGAATGGAGAGTCTTACACAGTGGATTAGAAAAGCTGGGCTTAAGCTGACAGAAGGAAAGCTGAAGGTTGCCCTTCACAAAAGGGAAAGAAATGATGCATACTAGTGAACGAGTAGTGCTATTTAAATTCCTTTGTATCAGCAAAAACCTTCCAAGTTTTTGCAGACTTCTAAAGTTAGAAATGTTTTTAGAATAAGGGGTAAGGTTTCAGAATAGCTCCTTAGTTGGCCTGCTGAGAAGCAATGGTTTCATGCAGTGCTTGACTAAATACACTTACGCTGTATCATCCAAATCGAGAGATGCTTTTATTTAAAGGCAAGATCATTTGCGACTGATGTATGCTTTTCCCCATCTTTTCAGGGTGCGAAGAAGAGCGCTATTGGTCAGCGCATTGTAGCAACTTTGCCATATATCAAACAAGAAGTCCCCATCATAATTGTCTTCCGTGCACTAGGCTTTGTGTCTGACAGGGACATCTTGGAGCACATCATATATGATTTTGAAGATCCAGAAATGATGGAAATGGTAATATATGTTAAATAACTTATTTCCTGGCTTGACATTTGGTGATGTGTAGGTGTGGCTAATCATAATTCAAAATACTGTTCCTTTTCCAACTGTAATTTATTACTGTGTTATTTTTGTGGGTTGTCTATTAGAAATGCCAAAAGTTCTCTGCCTAAACCTATTCTAATGAGTACTTTAAGTGAACAGAGAGCAATGGAAATTTCAGAGAGTTAATATGTATTTGGAGAGGTAGTGTCTTATCTGCTGCCATTGACTTTAATTATAAAATCCCAATTTATACCTGAAACAGCAACAGGTCTAGAATATACTTGAATGAGAACTATTTTCTGAAGTTTAAACTATTTTTTCTGTGCTTCCTGCATGCTCCACTACTGTTTTCTGCTGCTCTTGAAAGAGCTAATATAGTAAAGCCCCAAAGAACTGGATCAGTACTTAGCAGTTCCTGAAAAGAATCATCAGCAAACTGCTGCGTAGTTTCGTTCAACTACAACAGGCACTGGATGCTACAGGATTTTGCTGTATTTTGTGCATTAGGTCAAACCTTCTCTGGATGAAGCGTTTGTCATTCAGGAGCAAAATGTTGCTCTCAACTTCATTGGATCAAGAGGCGCAAAGCCAGGTGTCACTAAAGAAAAGCGAATCAAGTACGCTAAAGAAGTCTTGCAGAAAGAAATGCTCCCGCATGTTGGTGTCAGTGACTTCTGTGAAACCAAAAAGGCCTATTTTCTAGGGTATGTCAGTATTTTCTGTCACACTTGCAAGTGGACCCTGAATACAGGTTTAATTCGCATATATGTATGTGATTGGAAGAATGCACTGAATGGGAGTTTGTTTTTAACCTCAGTCTTCTGGATACATGGTGATAGATTTTAGGGCACTGTTGTATTTTCGTAGCTGAGAATGCAAATGTCAATAAAATAGGGGAAAAAAAAAATGAAACAAAACAAGCCTTCAACACATTCTGGATCTTAAGTTAGATGTGATGATAGTGATAACTGTCTCTTTTCGAGATCACATTGCATGGATAACATACAGAGGTTAGTGACTAATGTGTAGAAAGCTACTGATAAGCTGATTTTAATGTCTTTAAAAGTATTAGCACATCCTCTTGATCACTGCTTATTGGTATGCAGATGAACCGTAGTGTCGGGAGACTTACCGTTTTACACCCAATTCCACGTGCTTAAACATAGCCCATATTGCAGTACAGGACAGACATGCAGGAGAAGATGCATTGCCATCATGATGTAAATACTAACTTTGCTCTGTAGTTAGCTGAACTTTCAGTGGGTCATGCACCTCTAAGGACATACATGCTGAAGAGGTCTGGTTTAGGACAGCAGTATCCTAAATATCTAGAATGGACAACCTTTAGGAAACAGTTCACTGATTTATCTATGAAAGCATGTAATCTTTGTTGTGAATGTCTGCTGTCAGTTTAAAACATAAACTATCTTATTTGCTTAGGTACATGGTTCATAGATTGTTGCTGGCAGCGCTGGGAAGAAGAGAGCTTGATGACAGAGATCATTATGGCAACAAAAGACTGGATCTTGCTGGGCCACTGTTAGCTTTCCTGTTCAGAGGGTAACTATAATACATACATTGTGTTCAGAGATACTTAATGGTAGAGGCATTGCCAGCTCTGCTTCTAAATCAATCAGACTAGTCTGTTGTGTCTGATATCTGGTCTTGGACAACACAGCCTGTATCGGATTATGAGTTTTTTCATGGAGTGGGTAAGTTTCCTCTGACAGTAGGTGGCTAGCATCAGCTTGTTTTGAAGCATATTTTGTGCATGTTCACAAACAGGTTAATTTGGGTTTTTTCCGCCTTCCTCCTCCATTTACAAATTACTTGCTTCTGTTCAGGAGGCCAGTGACATTTTTTCCAAATAGTGCTGGGTAGCCTGAATTGCTGCAGTACTGCTTAATCATGTTTCTTGGCATCTTCTTCTACAGAATGTTTAAGAATTTGCTGAAGGAAGTGAGAATATATGCACAGAAGTTTATTGACAGAGGGAAAGATTTCAACTTGGAACTGGCAATTAAAACAAGAATTATTTCAGATGGTTTGAAGTATTCGTTGGCAACTGGAAACTGGGGTGACCAGAAGAAAGCTCATCAGGCCAGGGCAGGAGTATCACAGGTACAATAGCTGCATAAGGCATGGTAGCATTTGTCGGGTTTACATAAGAGTAAAACTGTATCATGGAAGAGTTTAACATTGCTTGGCAGCCATGCATGTTGTATGTTAAATAGAACCATTTTTAAAAGGAAACTGCCATAGCTGAAACAGAAGAAGATCAAAGTAGTTGAGTCTGGTGTGAGGTTTGGGGTTTTTTGTTGTTTGGTTTTGGTTTTAGCTATTGTGTTCATTGCTAAACAGTCGGTGTAACTTTTGTGTTAGAGCATATGCTTGTGTGTCTGGTCAAGTCCTAGTCCGAGGAAGTCTTTTTAGGGAGGATGGATTTCTTTCCTGTAATTACTTCCAGTGCTTCACAGGTGATTAAAAAAACTTGAGTGATACCTTGTAATGTAACAGTTACGTACTCCATAGCTAATGATGAGGAGCACTGACTTTATTAGCCCACAGCAGTGCTTAGTTGTGCTTGTTTCTCATAGTGGTGGAAACAGGAAAGAGGTGAGAGTCCTTAAATACCAGCACATTTTGTTGTCTGGAGCCCTGGTGAGATTATAACTTGGGGAAAGCAAAGTTAGGAAAGGGGTGAAAATGGTAGCTGTCCGTGGATGGTGTGTTGTTAGTGTATGTGTACAAGAGACTTGGTTCCTTTTTAAATAAACTCTCACATTTCAGGCTGGAAAATTAAATTTTCTTAGATTTTTGAGAAGCCTTGAGCAGACTGAAAAGAATGTAAATGCTGATTTGTTCCTAATAACTAAGTGGTCTTAATTTTTCAAACTTAAGTCTGAAAAGATCTCTGTGTCATTGTACTGGTAAGCCCTCCTGGTGAAAATGCAGCTTAAAAAGTATTTTTATGAGTATCACTCATTCTAGTTACCTGATCAGAGTAAGCTATACTACAAAAAACAGATTTTAAGGGTAAACTTAGTCTTTAAGATTAATGGAAGTGAACTAAAAAGTGTACCTAAGAAAAAACAGAGCTACTTTAGTTCTTTGGAAGTATGTAATTTCTAAAGGGCATTGGTCCTTTGCTCTAATGTGTCAAAATGCCTGTCAACAACACACTTAAGATGTTTTGACTAACTGAATTCGTTACTACGTGCAGGTGTTAAACCGCCTGACTTTTGCATCTACGCTTTCCCATCTGAGACGCCTGAATTCTCCAATTGGTAGAGATGGTAAACTGGCAAAGCCCAGACAGCTGCACAATACGCTGTGGGGAATGGTTTGCCCTGCTGAGACTCCAGAGGTAATGAAAGTAATATTTATGTCAGTACTTACTCATGTCTAACTGCTTTTATCTACTAGTCGTTTTGTAGCCATGTCACTTGTGATGATCACTTGCACTTTTTTTGAAATGCTGACATGAATATTTAGCTTTATAGCTAACTCTGTAGTTGAATGGTAGAAATTAATAAAGTAAATAGCTTATTTTGTGTCCAGTTCCTTGAGGACGCGAAGTTCAAGTTCTCGGATCTTCCTGGGAGAATCTCTTGATTTGGAAATCCAAGCTGACTTTGTGTTTCTACTAGGGTCATGCAGTAGGACTTGTGAAGAACTTAGCCCTGATGGCTTACATTTCTGTGGGATCTCAGCCATCCCCAATTTTGGAATTCTTGGAAGAGTGGAGTATGGAAAACCTGGAAGAAATATCTCCAGCAGCAATAGCTGAGTATGTGCAAATGAAACTGTTCAAACAGACTTAAGCTTTTTATCCTGCACAACACTTACAGGGTTTGGGTTTTTGTTTGGTTTTCCCTCTTTCTAGTGCTACCAAGATCTTTGTTAATGGCTGCTGGGTAGGAATACACAAAGATCCAGAGCAGCTCATGAACACCCTGAGGAAGCTCCGTCGTCAGATGGATATCATTGTGTCGGAGGTATACATTCTACATCTGGAGTTTGGGTGTCTTTTTAGATGAGAGAAGATAATGCCTTCATACTACTTTCCAAGCTCCAAATAGTGTTATTTGCAA
>VZTL01097057.1:0-11550 GCA_013400535.1 Scopus umbretta | reverse complement strand
TGCCTCCCTTCCCCTGCCTGCCTCGCCACCTCCGAACATGAACAACCTGGCACCTGAAGCCACAGGTCCCTTCTTGGGGCCGGCAGCATCCCGGCAAGCCCAAAGGGAGAGCAGCAGGTGCAGGGAAGAGCCTCCTGTGCCTCCCCATCCGCTGTGGCCAGGGATGCTCCGAGATGTCGTGGCAGCACCTCCGCCTTCCCCCTTGCCACACTCCCCACCGGGGCCCGGGATTTGGGAAAACGTGTTGCCTGCCTCTGCCCTGGTCTGCGGGGTGGGCATCTGGGCAGGGCTGGCATGGGGCGGCACGGGCAGCCTTCCCCCTCCCCTCAGCCGCAGAGCAAGCGGGAGCTGGGGCGGGAATTTCCCTGTCCTGCTGCCTGCGCTCGCCTTTTGCGATGCGTTATTAGTGCTAATAACGCTCAGCAGTGTGCTAATGCAGCTCGAGGAGGGCTGCCCTTCTACCAAACATTCATAAGACGCGAGGGCTCGCAGTGCTCTGGCCGTGCTCGTTAGCGCGCTCCCTCTGGCTCCGTCCAGGCAGGAGGATGGAGGCACCAAGTGTCCGGCATTCGGGAAAGTTTGGCTGAGGAAAAGCGAGGGAGGAAAAAAGCTGCTCCGCAGGGCTGGGATGGACGTGGAGGGTGGAGATCCCGCAGCACAGGGCTGGGAGCACCCGGCTGCCTGCAGAGCCGAGGACCTACCGGGGAGCTTGGGGATGGTGGCACCGTGCGTCCCCTGGGGCTGGGCCAGCCCTTGCGGTCCTCGCCTGCAGCAGCATCCTTCCGGGGCGTGAGGAGTTGCGAAAGCTTCGAAACCCTAACAAGAGAACTCGCTACAGCGGGGAGCGTGATTATTATTAATGGTTTGTGTTACAGGATAAGCGGTGCATAACAGATCTGCTGCAATATCAAGTCTTCCATCAGAAATTCATCATTTTGAGGACTTTGTCAAAAGTAGGCTGTGTATGCAGTGTATACAAATCTGTACGAGCATAAAGCTATATGGAAGTTCCAAGCACCTGTATATTTAAAATACACTCAATTTCCTTTTCTAAATGCATTTTTTTCACTTGAATACTTCATAACATTCAATGGATTGCAGTTGCTTCGTCTATAGATTCAATTTGTGTCTCTGGACAGAGTTTGAATGGATTTATTATATTGAAATGCAATTTTGCAGACATAACCTTATATCTGACCCGTCATTACTTATAATGCTAAAGTTTGATATGTTAATTCTGCCTTATGTTTTTATATATTTTACGACACTTGGCTTAAACATTTTTAATCTACATATTGGTTTATGTCCACCTAAATTATTGTTGCTTCCGGGGACAATGTGCACACAAGATCTGGCAATTCATTATGCTAGCCCCGCTTAAATGAATTTCAAAAATTTAATAAAGTTCTCCCCCTCCTTCCATTGTGTTCAAAAGCTTCAGCATAAACACCAGTCCAGTGTTATCAAATCACAGAAGAAGAATAAGGTTAACCTCAAAGAGCCCAGCCATACCGCAGACCTAGAGAAATGTCGCCTTTGATTAACGCTCCCCTCTAAAGCACCACGTGCCTTCCCTCTGCTGCTGCCTGCGGCTGCTGCTGGCAGGGATATCGATTTGCTCCCAAACTGTCCCTCCCGCCGGCATCCTCCCTCCGCCGGATTCACCCCAGGATGTCGCCACGGAGAAGTCGAAGCGCCGCGGCCGTGGCCACGGCTGCCACGAACTCGGGGCTGATACCGAGGGCTGGGTCGGCCTGGGAGGGGAGGGATGCCGACGGTCATCAGCCGCTGGTGAGAGGTGGCACCGCAGTGGCACCGCGGGCAGCAATCCTGTGCGGTGACCTGGACCAGGAGCGGAGGGAGGGTGCTGCTGCCTTTGCTGCCTGCAGGCTGCTGGGAGGAGCAGCTGCGGCTGCCAATGGAGGCAACCCCTCGCCCACCTCCTGCTCTGAATATTCAGCAGTTTTGGAAGAGGAGCCAGGGAGCACCTGCGAGAGCTGGGGCTTGGAAGAGCACCCAAGGGCCGTTCGGTGGGCTCAGCATCGGCTCCGCTGGGAGGGATGTCCCGCAGCCCCAGCAGAGCCCGGGGAGAGGCCATGCCCTGTCCCCCCGCTGCGCCCGTCCCCCTGCCCAGTTGCGTCCCTCCGTCCCTTGGCCTTTCTCCTGCAGCAATGTCATGAATTTTTCATCCTTGATGAACTTCAAAGTCTTTTAATGACTCTTCATGAAAAAACAGAGGGGCCAAAAGTTGAGCAAAGGGAGATGATTAAAGGACCTTATTAAAAGCAACCTTGTAGAATTCTCCACATGAAAGAGAGCGCCATTATGAGGGCTTATCCTTATAAATGACACTTCGCTTTTGCGAACATGCCGAAACCTGATTAGAGTGACAAGCACTGAGTGATACTGCAAACCTGTTAATAACATGAAAATTAGAAGAGGCTCATGCAAAGAAGGGAGATTAATTTAGCCCGAGTACATCTCGCGCAAATTGCAAAGTTGTGAATATGTTCTCAGATAATGAGCCTTCGCAGTCATCAGCTCACTTGTCATTTTCTGTAATTAATGTTAAGGAAGACTCCTTCCTGATGGTTCGTATTACTCATATACCAAGAAAATTTCTTCAGAGAAATAATTTACATTTATTATCATCGGTCTGTTTGTGTGGTTTATTTCGCTGTGGAGTAATTTATTGCAGCACCGTTTCACTTGCCTTGATTAGTCGCTCGTCAGCTTGAAATGTAATTTTTTTTTCCTGATGGCAACGTCTGAAAATTGACAGTGGTGCAATACTCTTTTTAATCTGAGGATGTGTTTTCTTAACTTGAATAAACTTTTGGGCTGGAAACTGAAGCTACTTCACAAGTTGAATTACTGTTAGAAACTCAAAGGACTTTGCTGATTCAGGTTCTCAGGCTGCATGCTAGGCTCACCAGCACACTCCTGTGTCTGCCTGTCTGTGCCATATACAAAGCACTTTATTCCAAGAACGAGCTAGTTATTGGTTTGTCGCTTCAACGAGCCTGAAGTTGTGTGTAACATCTAAGTACCCATGCTCTCAGACTGTGGTTCAGATCTGCAGCCAACAAAAGCAGTATCAAATCTTATCATCGTTTTCCCTAGATTTCAACTCTTATTTTTTATTTGGTTTATTACCAACTTCTTAGTTTTTCCTTATCTTAAAAAAAAAAAAAAGTTTAATTTTCTGACAGATGCAGCAGTTAAATTTTGCTGCATGTTCTTCTTGACCCCCATTTGGCCTACTGGTGCGGATGCTCTTGTCGGAGCCCCCGTCCCCTGCGAATCCAGCGCTGGCTGAGCACGCACGATGCTGAACAGCGAGCACAGCTCTTCCAGAAGCCTCCTGCCACTGCCAGCATGCCCAAGGAGCTGGAGGAGCTGCCACCTCCGGTAACCAGGTGTGAGAGGCCGCCCCTTCGCTCCCGTCGGCGCTGCGGCCGCTGCCGTGCCTGTCGCGGGCTGCCCGTGTTTCCCTCCGAGGGGACTCGGACCCTCCTGGCGCACGCAGCGTGCTCGCCCCGCTACCCGGGTAACCGCATCTTGTGCGAGCCACTACAAAGCACCACGGGGAGGAGGTTTTTGGCAAATTCTGGGTGAATATCAGGTGTTTCACTGAATTCACACCACCTTCCATTTTCTCATCCCGGACAGGGGCTTGCTATCTTTCCCATGCGTCTTTGTGGCTCCAGGGTGTGCAGTTTTTTCACTTGGCGATCCGCTCCTTTGGCGGTGCCTGCCGCGACTCCAGGAGCAGTTTCTAGGTCTGAGGAGTAAAACTATGAAATCCTTTTCCTCCCAAACGACACAAACACATAAGCAGTTAAAGTGAATTACTGACCTCTGAGCTGCAAATGAACCAAACGTTACTGATTAGGGTTTTTAGGCAGAGATAATGATTTTTTTTATTGGAGGCCTTCATTCTGAACAAGCCTCACGGAACACTATCTGTAGGCAGCGACTGCCTGTGCCAGTTAATGGTAATCCATATTTATAAAACTATAGTCCATCAAAGTGGTATGAATATTTTAAAAGCCATGGACAAATCAAATTGTCTTTGTCAAATTGCACGCTCTCCACATTGAATATATTTTATGATTCTTCCTAGTACAAGAACCAACGGGTTCCCTGCACTAGCTGAAAGCTGCCTGCCTAATTTTTGCTTCTGTAAACAGGCAAGTCTCTCTGCTGTTTTAAAGAACTCAATGAGCTGTGGAGATTGACATTTAAGCCATAAAATTGTACTTTATTTGATGAAGTTAACAAATAATGTATGAAGTAGATTTATTTGATGTCTCTGCGAGAACTAGTTGGTTCATCCTTATAGAAACAAATTGACTGTTTTTGAAGGACTTTTTAAAGATGCGGGCAACGCACTGAAGAGCGAAAGCCAGGGTTGCTCGGGAAGATCGCAAATAGGAGAATGACCTCAGGCGACCCTGGGCACTGGCAGAGGCTGCACCGCGCGGTGCCAGCGCATTGCCATGGAAAGGAACAACCCCAGAGAAGTGAAAGAGGACACTAATCGGCCTGTAATTCCTGACAGGCATCCGTCAAGCTTCTCTCATCCTCCACGTGATCCAAACCTCATATGCCATGGGTAGGCACAAGCTCTTCCAGCCCAGCAGCCCCTGCTACAGGGGAGCATCGCGGGGCGTCCCCCTCCCAGCCCTGCTGCCCAGATCAGCCCCAGGAGCCTGGTGAGGGTCTCTGAGCAGCTCCTTTTCGTACCAACAGCTGCTGAAATCAGAAGTCTGTTCTGAAACTTTCTTTCATTCTGTCACATGGATGTGTTCCTTATCTTAAGCTCTAATACAGATGACTGGAATATATTCATGAGCCTGCAAAACCTGTGTTAACTGAGGGCTCGCACTACGGGGTACGCCGCCAGAGGGACGTGTGCTTCCCTGCTGCCCCCAGCCCTCCGAGAGGAGGCGAAGGGCAGGGTGAGAGGATGCTGTGGTCCACAGAGAGGGATCCAGCACTGCTCCTCAGTGGTGGTTCTGGACTGTCTATTGTCTCGTACCAGAGAAACACTCCAAGCTGTGTATCTGCACAAAGAACATGCATGGTGCTACCTGGGACTTGTACATGCAGGTATGGTTTTTAAATGCTACTGGATCAGTAACATTTAAAAACTTACAAACATTTCTTAGAAACATTTCTAAAACATTTCACTTTGCTGCCATCAATGCGCACGGCACCCTTGCAGATCCGTAAGATGGACACGTGCCTTCTGCACGGTGCTTGCAAACAAATCAGGGTCTTTGCAGGCTGGGGGCTGTCAGCAAGCAAGAGGTGGGGAGGTTGTTCCCCAACTCCGCTGCCTTAATATGCATCAGAACGGCAATGCCAATGGCAGTCACAAATCACGCTGCAGACAGAGGCAAGCGTCGAGCATGGTGCATGCTAACAAATCAAGTAGGGAGCAGCAAGGTAAAGCAGGAGTGCAGGAGTGGGGACACGACGATGAAATCCTGGTAGTGATCATATTGCAAGTGTCATCCCAGGAAATAAAATGTTGGCATCGAGGCAGGCCTCACCTCTTCTGTCTGAATTTAACGGCAAAAAGTTTTGCCACATCTATCTTGTGATGTCAGAGAGACAGGCAGATAGCGCAGAGACAGCTGAGACAGCGCTAGGTTTAGCAGACAAATAAATTTGAGAATCATCTGCATAGAAATGGAAAGCTACTCCATGCTGATGAATAATATAACCCAGTGGCAGCATATAAACACAAAATAACAACGGGCCCAATATAGAGCCCTGGGGAACCTTGGAAACAACTTCACTAATGGAAGATGAAAAATCACCCATCGAAACAAAATGCTGTCTATTTGATAAATAAGATTTGAACCGACTGAGAGCAGTATCAGATAAGCCAAGCAAGCTGCTCATGTGACGATCCAAGGGGATACCTTGAATAGCAGCATCAAGTGACAAAGACCTAACAGTGTGAGAACAGATCCCAAATTAGGGCTAAAATATGAATCTGTTGGGGTCCCTCTTGCTGAACCAGGCTGTCCCAGCTGGGCTTGGCCACTTCCCACTCAGCCAGCCTTGCCAAGCCGCAGGAAAGGAGCCCGGTGCACGTGGCACCGGCAGCGGTCCTGGCAGCATGAGCCAGAGCCCCTCTGCCCGGGTGGCACGGCCGCTGCACGCAGCGGGGTGGCTGCTCACGCTGCTCCTGGGAGCACAGCGGCCATGGGAGCTCTGCTGTCTTTCGGCTTTGAGTGGCGAGGAGGGAGCTGCGTCCAGAAGAGCCCTGGACTGTGACCAGACTGTCACTGCCTGCCCGAACAGCAGGCGGGAGCTCATGTGCTGAGAAAGACAAACTTTCCCTCGTCACGGGCGCATCTGCCTTTCTATAGTTTGGCCATTCCTGCGTTACAGGTAGAAATATGGTGCTGGATCGGGGGGCTCTCCTTTGTTCATTCTTCTTCCGAATCTGAAATTGTTCTCTCCAATTCTGTGGCAATACCAAAGGATATGAAACGCAGGTGAGAACCCTCGAACTGCAAAAGTAGCAAATGAAAAGTTCTGGGAAGCCTTTGCAGGCACGTTTTAAAGAGCGATGCAGAGTATGCCACTGCAAGTCTGAAGCATTCTGGTGAACGGTTAAGAAGAAAAGAAAACGTGTCCCTCCAAGCTCCCACAGTTACTGCTGTCATGAAGGGTTTGCAAGCTCTCCGCTTCCAGGGGCTGCCCTGCTCGGTGCCTCGCCGCGGCTCTGTTCTGCTCGTGCTGTCATGGTGTGTGGCACCTGGTCTGTCCTACACCAGCATGGGTCCCGGTATTTATTTTAATGAATTACAATGGAAATTATTATGTCATAAGACAATTCCTGCGGAAAATAAAATATTCGTCAACAAAAAATGGAATCTACTAAGAGGGCAATAGCATCAGTTCACATGCAAACCAGTGGTTGCGGTCGATGATTTGAATGCGAACCCTGCTGAAACGCCGCCGCCGTCACCACCCAGCAGCACCCACTTCAGCAGGAGGGGGACATCAGCGCTGCGTTGAAGAGCCTTGTCCCACCCCGGGGTCTCCGGGGCTGGTCTTCAGCTCTTCAACAGCCAGGGCAGCCTCCCCCAGGGGTTTCGGGGGTGCCTGGGCTTTATCCCCGGTCGGTCCACACAGGACCCCAGCAGCTGCAGGCCTCTCGGCAGAGCGGGAAGCACCCATCGGCAGCCGTGACCCTGGGGGGTGGCGGGGCCGGGATGGGTTGGGATGGGGATGGAGCTGCCGCCGAACCGGGCTCGCTGGAGCGGCAGCACACGTGGCATCCTCAGGCCAGCGTGGTGTTTCCTGAGCCTCCAGAGCCCCTCCGTACCGGGCCCCATCCTGCACTTCATGCCTGTCACAGCTCTGGGGTTGCTTTTAGTGTTTGCTGTAAAAAACGAGAGTCGCCAGTTTAAAGAAGAAAAAAGTCACCGGATGAGGCAAGCCCTCGGTGTTTTCCATTGCCTCACCACCACCATGGTCCCTGGCCCAGCGAGGTGGACTGCTTATAAACAATTACATTGTTTGAAAATATATTAATAATTCTGTCAGATGCATTAACATCACCCATTGGTTTCCAACAAATTGACACCTTTTTAGCTGAAAGAAATCCTTATTAGTTTTCATTTTGATGGCTTTTCCTGGAATAACTATAAATTATGTTTATTTCACATAATTCCTCCTGTCAGTAGTTATAAATAACTAGTTCATATGGAAATTATGATTCTGGCCTGTATATGCCTGCACCTTAAACACAGCACTGCAGCGGCGAGGGGGTAATGAATTGCCCGAGTTTTCATTGATGGACTTTTCTAAATTAAAGAGTGACTAAAAATGTATTTGCCAACAGTCTTCCTATCTTGGTTCTTACCACTTTAAATACCAACAGCTCTATTGTATCAGTCTTTTTTATATAGCGTTTTTCATACAGCGTATCTCAAAGCACTTTACAGGGCAATTAATTACCTGGAGGAGAGTGACGGGATGCAGGCAGCGATGACGGCCATTATGCAGTCAGCAGCGTTCCCCACACCACGCTCCACATTTGCATTGCTGTCATTTAATTTGTGGTGGTATTAATGGGAAGAGAGAGGGGGAGCGGGCGGGATAAATGCCGGCACGGCCGCCGGCAGCTCTCCTGTCTCCACTCCTCCATGACGGGCTGTGCCACGAGGCTCGCCGCCGAGGAAGGACCGTCCCGGCGTGGGATGAGGGCAGAGGAGGAGGAGGCTCGGCACTGGGGTCCCCGGTGTGCGGGGGAGGCTGCAGGGCAGGCACAGGTCCCCATCCCATCCCTGACTCTTCAGGGCAAAGCCCACCGAAAGGATGCTGCCTGTCAGCGGGTTTTAGATTCCCCCATTGTTGGAGGAAATCCTGGTGGTTCACCATTTTGTTCTCAAAACCAGAACAAACCAAAATGTTTTGAATCCTCCCTATACAATGAAAATGGCCCTTTGGTTTTGCTGGAATGCTGAAACTCTTCCTTTTTCCTTTTGGAGTATAGCTTTTCCATTATTATTATAAGCATATAAAATATAAGTCTTATTTTTTTATGGTAGTAGAGAATACTCAACATCAAGATCTGTAATTTCAGTGTTAGTATATTTGTTTTCAGTCTTAGTCAACTCATTCTTCAGTGACTTTCCTTCAGGCTTTTAAAAATAAAACAAAGAAAAAGACTGAACAATAAAAATTAAGTCTTTGCTGGAATACTGCATAGCAACATTTAAGTATAGGCATAATATAACTAGAAATTATGTTTTAAGAATAATTCTTGACATTATTATCCACCTTCAAAACAAGTCTTTCACTCTGAAAAAAAAAGTCAGTAACTTTGCACACTCAGAAACATAAGTTTGATCAAAACAATTTCTGGTATGTAAAAAACGTACACTGAAATTTGTGCCTTCCCCATTCTTTCACGTGCCCTTTCCTGCCACTGCAGCACCATTTAGCCAAGCTGCATAAAATACACCCAATCAATATCAGCATCACTCAAATTTTCAAACATTGGGGGAGTTTCTTGAGATTTTTGTCCATATGTTTTCATTACAGTTGACTGGATAATTCATAACAAATTGTTTAGACAACACAATTCATCTGGTTTCTCCCCCCCCCACATCTCCTGTCTACAAGTAGGCAATGTGATCCTTCATTCTATTTTTTTAACTCCAGAATTTCTCCAGAAAATAATTCTCTCTGAACCAAAAATGTCATGGTCCTGATGATCAAGGCAAAGGATAACCTATCTTTTATTAACTAGCTGGCTAGTTTTTTAAAGTGGACTTGCTTTTGGGCACATATTGACCTGGTGAAGAGACCGTGTCTCCGAACCTTGTCCGCTTTGTCAACAGTACCATTTGGTTTAAGACCTCTCCCTGCAGGCTTCACTTTTTAGGACTGAAAATGGTATTTTTGCATTTGGTATTTGTACACCATTCACAATTTAATTTCGGTAAATATTTCATCATCCAAGCTTAAATTATTCTTTTTGAATAAAGAGAACTCAAAACAAGTGGAATCAAAGCAAACTTTTGGGTTGAAACCAAGAAACCCTTTGTACCCCATTTGTCCAGAAACCTTTCATTCTCTGGACTTTGCTGACTTCCCAAGGCTGGCTGTGGTGAGGTGCTGAGCTCTTTCCAAGCAAAAATTGTCATTAAAATATCAGTAACTGACTGGTGGAAGGCAAGTCCGATTGTTTGCTGACTGACTCCAGAAATGAGTCCGTTGCATGGCAAGGCTTACGCTATTGTAGCTGCAAAAGAGGCTAATTGCTCAGGAACAGGCCAGGAAAGGTAGAGCTGGAGGGAAGGCGAGACCTGTGCCGTGCTGAAGGTCACTGCTGGCCTGGCTTGCAGCAGCAATCAGTCAGGGTGGTCGGGAGCTCTGCAGAGAGCCTGGCACTGCGGAGCCTCCAGCAGTGGCTCAAATGGACGACTTAACAATAGCTGCCAGGATGGCCGGTTAGGCAAGGGTTCCGACGCTGTGTTGTGGCAGTTAATTAAGTAACCAGAACGATGGGAGACATGGAGCTGCCGATGAGGGGACGGGGGGTGAAGGCGAGCCATGCAGCCTACAGCAGGCGGCGGGGGCACCCCGGCCACGCTCCGATGCCTGAGCGGAGGCTGGTGCGGCTGGGGGGTCCCCGGCAAGGCGAGCACCCCGGGGCGGCTGCAGAGCCCTTGGGTTCGCTGAGCTCCTGCATTCAAATTGGCTGCTGACAACTGAGGTGTGTGGGCTCAGCATGCAGCATCTATTCCACTGTCCTGATCTCTCTCTGAAGCACCAGCTGTTGTTTCATCTATCTTTGTGGCCAGCAATCTGCTACCTGAATTGATAGATACCGTCCTTCTAAAAATAGCAACAGCAGATTTCAACCTGTCCATGGTAAGAAAATGGCACAGGTAATAAAAGCATCCCACCTGCCTGCGGAGCGGGCGGCCGAGCCCATCACCCCCGAGCACAAACCGCACCGCTCCCGCCGCAGGGCAGCGGCCATGCAGGCACACTGTGCCCGGCACAGCGAGGCAGCGAGGCTGGGGCAGCAGCGACCACCCCGTCACCCCCCGTGCTGTGAGAGGAGCCTTGGGGTTCCTGCATTTGCTCGGGGTTCGTCTGGGCGCTTGGCTGATACAGAACTGCCAGGCTGCCCGTCTTCTGCCCTCTGTTTGCCTGGCGCTCCCCGGCCCCGCTGCTGCTGTCGGTGTGGCTGTGCTCGCCGGGGGGGGGTGGCTGCGCAGCAGAAAGCACAGGTGGGAACACCTCCGGAGTTTGGAAATCTGTCACTGTTCAGCTCATGCAAATCAGGGGTTTGCACAGAAATCCGACAGCAATGGATCGGCTAACTCAGTTCCATCGATCCCTTCTGCACACGCGGTGTTCCCTGTCATACACACCGGCCTGGCTTTTCACAGCCATTTAAGCTGCGGGAAATGTGAGCGAGATGCTCCGACTACACGTCTGGGGCAACCTTCACATGCCGCTGGGGACCTGCCTTCCCTTGCCCAGGGCACATCACAAACTCCTCTCCCAAAGCAAGCAGTTTGTTTTGCAGCTGGCAAAGCCCAGGTCAGACAGAAACTCAACCCGGCTCTCAACAGGCTGTGCCGCTGCGCTGGCCCGAGAGGCAGCGCGCCGGCCCCGGCAGGCAGGGAGCCCTCCCGGGCTGCCCAAAACCCTCCCCACCTGAGCCAGCCCTCGTGCCCCTGCAAGCACCGGTGTCCCTGGGCGAACGCCTGCGAGGCGACCTGCTCTCCCCGATCGACCCGCTCTCCCCAGCCAGGCTCCCGCTCCGCGTGGAGAACCGCACGCGGAAATCTGCAGCGGGCGGAAAACAAAGGGATCCTGCACTTGGAGCCATATGGATCACACGTATATACAATACACAATAAACAACACATCTTTCAGTCTGGGTCTGTTTGAAACCTTCCGACATATGTTCTGCTAACAGTTTAACAAATTGATTGCTAATGTTATCCTGCTCTGAAATCTGGCATAATGTGCGGGAGGGGAAAAAAAAACCAA
>VZTL01097028.1:0-25120 GCA_013400535.1 Scopus umbretta | reverse complement strand
GTATGAATACAGTGAAAAAATTACCATTTGAAAGGCAAAACTATTTTTGCAGATTTCATAATGAACTAATTTTTCTCATCAGCAAAATGATACTACAAGAGAAGCAAAACTTATTTCTTAGTTGTAAAAACCAAATAATTAAAAATTATATACATGTTCACCTTTATGTTCAGGTGCAGAAGAGTCCCACACACTGTGACCTGTATTTGTTCAGCACCATGGAAACCATTTCACTCCATTATCCAAACATTATTTACATAAAACCGAGGGGGAAAAGGTAAGAGAAAATAAAAGTGACACAGGCAGAAATAATAACAGCGATCGGATTCATGGTGGAGAAGTGGGCAGGGAACCAAGAGGGCTTTAATGAAATTTACATTCACTGAGGGGAGCGGTTTATGAGAAGCTGATTGCATCAAAATGGGATAAAAAGGAAAAGTCAAGCCTACGTGAAGTAAGATTTTCTCCTTTCTGCAATAGCACTTGTACAACTACTTTATCAGAGTGATAAATCTTACTTAGAGCAGGGGAAACTTGGCAGGAGAAACACAATGGTACAACAGGTAAGCGAGCAGAAACTTGGTGATCACAACATATTTGTAATACGCAATCAAACAACGGTCTAAAAACGAGGTACACGCCTCCCTGATGGCAAGAGATACTTTCTGCTGAAGGCTGCAAACAGCTACTGGACAATCCTGTGCTGGTTACAATATTTTAAGATTGCTGCTTTGAGTCTGCTCCTTAGCGTCGCCTTGCCACTGCTGGCAGTGACTGCTTCGGCACTGAACAGGCAACAGCAAAGTGTTTCGCTAAAATATCTTTCCTTCGTAACCTGTTGAAATTTTCCAAACATTATTCCCCCTCTAAAGGGATGAAACATCTGGGATAATCAGAAAATCAAGAGACAGAGGTGTATTAAGACAAGCTGAATTTAACACAGACACTTCCCTGTTTGTCCAACTCACGAAGCTGCCGAAGCCAAGAATTCTGCAAACAGAGGAAGGGAAAAAAACAAGAAAACTGAGAACCGCCTCATCCAGTTTTTCTGCCTCAGACTGAGCAAGATACACCTCAGCTGCAACTACCAGCCTCTCCCAGGACGGCAGCTCCAACCATGACATCAGCAACCTTGTCCATGGCCAGAACACATGAACCGAGCAACATTTCATATAATGACTTCCAAAACAATCTACAGTTGAGTGTTGCAATACTGGATGTTTAATGCCACTTAATTAAAAGAATTTAATTTTAATGCCTTTTGCACATTTAGAGCCAATTAATGAAAGCTACTAAGTACTCTTAAATTGCATTTCAGCCAAGACGAGCTAAGGATGATCAACCATTCACAAGATGAGCCTTTTCTGGTTTGAGAAAGGACAGTAAGTCTCAGCTGAGATCCTGAGCTATTCCTCCAAGTGTCCTTCCTTGAGATGGGAAGTCAGAGAGAAGCAGAAGAATTGAAGGCTTCCACTATCAATAGCACCTGCTGATTGTGACAGTGCAGCCACTGCTACCCCAGAATTCACGGAAGAAAACTCCAGTGCTCTGGTTATAGTCAGCTGTGGGCTGTCATCCTTAATTTCAACTGAACATACAATCCTCCTCTTCTATCGTGTCTCGCCATTGGAGGTTCCAGAGCACTGTGATGTTGAACGTGCTACTAACCATATGTCCTATTCCCGTCTTACTCATGGCAACGTAATAAGCAAGCAAAATGAATTTACATATACAACGTATATAGCAGTGTGTGGTTTTCCATTACTTGGAGGGAAAGGGACAACAGATACTTAAAACAATTTAGATATTCAACAGTTCCAAATTTTTTATTTTAAGATAGCACCTCTCCATACCATGCCTCCTCTTTCCTGAGTGTAACAACCAAAGTACTTAATAGCAAGGAAAAAAACCTGACCTGCATTCAAATTCCACCACTGGAAGGTGTTAAAAAGAAATACAAAAAAAAAAAAAAAAAAAAGTTGTACCATTAGCTTTCTGTGGAAAAATAAGTGGTATCCTTCATGTATTATAGCAGGAAATATAAATAGCCACCAATATACTGTCTCCATATATTAGACTGAACAACGATTCTGAAATACTGGCCCCAGTAATTACTGGCCCCTCTAAACAACGCAGACCTAGAACAGACTGATATTTCCATCTGTCAGTGAACTCCAAACGGAGAGACCTGGCTGTATGAGAAGATCCTTTTCCTCTCTATCCCCCATTTAACTTGACTGCATGACAAACTAATGCTTGTATGTTTTTTTAACTTGTTCTTGCTTTTCAGTATGTGAAAACAAAAGAGCATCGTAGGCAGCATAAGGTATCATTTGCTACAGATGCAAACATTGAAGATCTCCATATTTTCACTGTTTATAAGCCTATACTGTCCTGTTGATGTCACTTGAGAGGAGTGAACTGCAAAAACTGGAAATTAAATATCTACCAGCAGCTACATGAATACTGGAAAGGAGACGAAATACATCACAAATTGGATACCACTGAATATATGCAAGCATAACACGTTTTTTGAAAAGTCAAAACTTGGTATTTTATCATGAAGAATCCCTTCTAATTCCAGAAGGACGCACAGAGCTAGAATGACAGACTTACCCGTTGTTGAAATACTCTTAAACCCAGTTTGTCTCCTTCGTATAGGACTACTCAAGCTCTAATGTAGGTTCCTCTGGCTAAGTCTCACTAGGTGCAATTTCACAGCTCATCTCTGATCTAGCTCAGTATTCCCTTTGTGTCTGATGCAGTATCATCATCTTCCTTTCAAGCAATTCTAACTTTGATCTCTTTTCTCTACAGCTTTTCTTTTCATGCATCAGTTTATATGAGGAACATGTACCCCAACAGGAAAATGCATAGCAATCTTCACTGTTATATATCTGAATGTATCCCATAATTGCCAAGATCCTAAATCACATTAACTAGCCTGAGCTAAAAAAATATGGGCTTTCCAAAACATACTACTGTATGTATTAATTACTAACCATCAACTAAAACATAGCATAACATCTGGGTTTGGTTGTTTGGTGGTTTGGTTTTTTTACTTTTATTTTAAAAGAAATCTTTGATGTCATTAAAAAAAATTCTCACTCCTACGTTGAGGAGGAGCAAGACTGGTGTTTTCAGTAAGGTAGACTCTACCCATTTTGTTATTTGCCTTCCAGGAAGAAAGGCGGCAAACCAATTGTATGCAGAAATCTCTAAAAAGATTACATAGGAAAGACACCACAACATGTACTGTCATGCTACTCAAAAAGTTGTTGAAGAGAGTAACTGCAGTGCCCTCACTGTGAAGGGATCGGTGCATCTGACCAGGCTCTTTCTCCGCAGCCATGGCTTTTTGTTTTACGAGATCTCAGTGAATACTTCCACATCTTCTCTGAATATTCCGATCAATACAAAAAATGAACCACACTTCGTAAACACTGTGATCACATCAATTGCTATTGTATTTGTAATTACGTTCATTTATCAAATGTGCTACTAGGATGATCATAATAATCTCAACATATCCATAAAAACTATCTAACTAACATTATCTCAAGGTGTGCACACATCCCCAAGTCATGAATCATCCATCCTGTGTTATGAATTTACCACCAGAAGTTACAGACAAGTATTTGTGGGAAAAAAAATAATAATAACTCACCTCTGAGATATTTAGAGACCACTTTTTCACAAAATATCATCTTCCCATGTTCATTTAACTTCCATAAAACAAAAATCTCAGGCAAAGCCTGTAATGCTCACCTACCTGTGATACTGATGGGTAAACAAAGGGGGGGTGGAGAAAAAAAAATATATATATTAAAAATTCTTAATTTCACCTATATAAGAGCGTATTTTGCTCCTGAAACATTGATGACAGAGCGTACAGCTGACCAAAAGAAAGTAGAAAACAAGAGTAGCATAGCTACATCACTAATTATTAAATGCATCTCATAATTACTGAATTGATATCTGCTTATTTTGAGAAAGCAGGAGGTGATGGACATCAGATTCTTGAATACAACACAGAACAAGAAGGGTGAATTGAAACTCTTTTTCCATTCTCCAGCAATCCCCTAACCCACTATAACCTACAATTTTCACTAAACCTGCGGGCAGCTGCTGAATGCCCATATTAAAAAAGAGGTTTATACACAATATGCATTGGGTATGCACTAGTTAAGTGAATGGAAAAAAGGACAAAAGTAAGAGAAGACAAACACGGTCCTTTAAGAATCTACTTTCCATTTGCAACCCAAGACTTGTTTTCCATTTATGTGCTCTTTCCCTACATGCATCCAAGTGACACACTCTATTGCTCATACTAAGACAAATCCCTGAGTAGATGCAATGGAAGAACCACCTGACCGGTCAGCAAAGGGCATACATTAGAAAGGTTAAAGATTAAATTAGCATTTTTCAAGAATTTAAACAGTTCTGCTGCTTGACAGTTGTTTCCAGAGCGCTAATATCACAAAGAGAAGTCACACGCAAAGACTGGTCTGACCTCTGAACCTAAAATGATAGAAGGTATCCGTGGTCCCAAAGAGTAGAAAACTTCAAATATTGGGCTGGATGGAGAAGAGATTGAAGATGAGATCTGTCCAGTTCTGGATTCCTCAATGCCAAAGGCAGGTGCAGCACAGCTCTGCGTTAGTGAAACCCCACTGTGAGCCAGTCACATTCACCCAACAAGTCAAGAAGCCTCTGAACAAGGTGGTATATTTTAAAAGCATGCTTAAAAGTTTAGAGCAATTCTTTTATCCCTTGAAAGCATCAGACAGCTTTTCAACACCAAACTGAGGCACGCTATTTTGCTTCCCAATGGTAGCCCTGTATTTTTAACACCATGTCATTCTGGTCCTATTTCCCACTCAGACGCTAATGCTGTGGGGCAGGGTGATCCACAGAGCCACAGGGAAGCTGTTGGAAGAAAAATGCAACCCATTAAGAATAGTATGAATTAGTCATGGGGCAGTTGCTTACCCAGCGTAATGCAGAACACAAGCAGACATTCAATAACATGATGCGGAGTACACTCCGACGAGTTGTTCTGCATCTAACATGTATGAAATTGCTTTATTTAACAAATGGTATCGTTTAAATCACATATAGGGAAGGAGCATTACGATGTGCTTGAGGGCTGGTGTGAGATTTAACTGTTGCAAACTGCAGCGTGCACATCATTATATGAAAACAGGAATCAAAAGATGTTTCAGTGCCTGTGAATTGAAGCCGCTCTTCCCATTCCTCAGTGCACTCGTGCACACAGGCTGCTGCTCGCCACCCCCTGGGCCACCACCTGCCCGTATGGATCTTCCTCCCGGTCTCTCCATTTGCGTGCAGAGAGCAGCAGGGACATCGACAGGCAGGACTCTCATCAAAGATTTCATATGGGTGGATGTGCCCTGTTGCTCATGGTTACAAGGCTGCAGCCCAAGGAAAAAAAAAAAAAAAAATTCTCTGGCATGATACAGAGGCCATAAACATTGAGATTTAATCATTCATTGCTATTTCTAGAGCAGACACTCTCAACCAGTATCAGGTGATACTTCGTGCATCCAAAGGGATGCTCTGAGACAGACTCTGATCCTCTATATTTGGTATTACGTTGCCCTCACACCGCAAGAGGTTTCACTGATTTTGTAGGAGATTTCTAAGTGACGATGATGCAAAAGCAAGGGAAAGCGTGAGAACCTGGCCCTGTAAATCTTACCTTGATTTGTTTTACTGAATTCTTACACACAAGGCTTGCTTAATTCCTTTAGCACACACCTCTGGGAAAATAACACATGAAACATTGAGTTTCACTCTTGAACATGACCATTTCATAGACATTCAGAGAGAAGTAGAAGTTCTTGAAAAGTTCTGATCCTGACTTCTGCTTTTTTCCTTGCATGGACAGTAATGCTGATTGTGATGATCCCAGGCCCACTGAAGTCAACGGAGGTTTTTTTCCCCTCCTGTGAATGGATTTTGTATGATGTCCTGCAAGAGCACAAAGTGTGAGTCAAGACCTAAACCACAAGCTCATTACAGACAATTTTATCTATGGTTACAGAACAGGCCCGTAATCTTAATTTATATATTTGGTTTTGAAACAAAGGAATGTTGGTAAATCAGATTAATAAGTAATTCCTAGAATTACGGGATAGCCCCAAAAATACAGCATTTGCACTATATTTTAAAACATGATGGTCTCCTACACGAAATTTATCAAGTCAACAAAGGTATAGGAGACATTAATAAGTGACATTTTAGGTACTAATTGCTAAAAATCCACTAAAAGAGGATTGGCAGTATAATCTCAGCTATTATGATTGATTTGTTAGTTAAATCTGTGTTTATAATCAATTGCCCTCCAGATAAATAGGTAGTTTAGCCTGGATGGTACGTTAGATCACTAATGAAAGACCTAGGGTAATCCCTGAAAAATTATGTAGTCCCATGCTTAGAAAACAGCCCCATATACTGAAACCATGAACAAAATTTAGGTATTTAAGCACTGTCTTTTAGATGTCCTAGAATATTAATTATACTTGAGATATAAAACGTACTTAATTACAGCGAAATGTGAATCTGGATGAATTAGCTGCACACATAAAAAATTACACACATCCTTTTCTCTGTTATGAACAATCTAACATCAGCTCTGAAGCAGGAGCTTTGTAACGTAGAAGATGTTCATAGTAAGAAATCATCTGTGAAGGGACTTGAGAAGAAACATAGAGGACAGAGCATCAGAGACCTCTTTGGTGACTGCTCCATAAACCGGGGACATTGCCAGAAGCAACCTTTACTGTCGCACCCGTGTGCGACCAAGAGCATCGACATGTCCCAGGAAGAGCCAGGGCAGTATCTGCACCAGTCTGAAACGATTCCCAGCCCAAAGAGGCTTCAAAGGGATATGCAGCATTTCCACTACTAACACATATGGAAATCCATACGCTTTCAACATGGTTTTCTTGTGAGCAAGTTAGTAAGAAAGGTCTTAGAAATGATAAATTCCTTCAGAAGAATGAAAGGCAGACATGTTTATAAACATCTGCTTCATTCAGCTACTTTCATAATTTCTGGCCATCAGACTGAGTTACAAAGGTGAACAGTTATCCAGTTACCCATCTTTTGACCAGTGTACCAAAAAACTTTTTACCATTCTACCACCACTGGCAATTTACATTGAAAAGCTATTTAGAGCACGTCCACCTTCAGCAACAAAAGGAGCTCAAAGTATTGAGTTTAAACAATACAGACTTCCCAAAACTGAAAGTGAAATTCCAGAGACACCTCCCTCATTTCTTCTTTTGAAAGGAAATCAATTCATTTCCGTGCAGTTTACTATGTTGGGAAACTTTTGGACAAACCCTTCAAAAGACAGATCCATTTCTGTATGGTTAGTAAGGGTCAGATTTTCCCACCTCTCCTCTGGAATGCCTTGACCAGGCAAAATCCCAGTTTACTGCCTCTGCTGTGCACAGTGACACAAACTACAGCAGCATTAACGGAGAGAATCATGCGACTATGAATCAAAATACGCAAATTAGGCAAGCAATTAATTGGAATGATTCTGAGCCCCAAACCCTTGAAATAATGGCTTCAGAAGGAGTGGTAAAGTACTGTTACTAACTAAATGTTTCTGCAGCTGAGTCACAACAGTGCTCTGTCTTATGTGACCTGGGAAGGCAAGTTAGGTACAATGAATAACCCAAGGTTTCAGGTTCACGTAGTGTATACTAGGCTTGAGCAACGAAGGATTTTGCCTGCATGTGAAAATACCAGGCGTCAGGGAACACCACAATCCACCCAGACACAGAGAAACTGTTTGCTCAGTCTTTGGGCAAACCAGCTCCGGAAAACTGAAGGTAATTACTTAATTTCTCACCCTAATACTAAGTTCATTAGGGGTTTTTGTGTGTTTGTTGTTATTGTGGGGGTTTCTTTACATTACATTTTAAAAATATACAAACCTTAAATAGCCCAACGTATCATATATAAAGCAATTATCTGTTCTGGTTAAATGTATTTTTAAATCATTCTAATAAATAACCTTGCCTCTACACACGGATATATATCTCTGTTGAGCGTGGACAACATACAATTGTTCTGCAGCTCCACTATTGTATTCCTGAAACTCGTGAGATCAAAACAAACAATCTAATAGGACTCGCTTGGCTGCACCACAGTAGTTTATAAAAATGGCCTGTATATTACTCGTACATAAAAACCAGGCAGTTGGGCATCACATGTGATCCCAGGTCAGAGTACAAAGGCGAGGGAGACACAGCATATATATTGTAATAGAGCATAATCACCATGTCATATCATATTTCTGAATAAAATAACACATCAGCATTTTTCTGCAGTCTTAGACATACCCTTAGCTTCAAATTTAAAAAAAACGAAAGCTCTGCAGAAGCTCACGCCTGTGTGACCCATACCACCTCATTTCGTAAGCCTCAGGCACCCGTGTTTCACCCGCGGGATCCACGAGCACAGACACGCGCACACGCACGCAGGAGCGGCAGAGGCACGCTCACCACTGGCAACGGCACGGGTGCGGTGGCACGCTCCTCCCGGGGTGCCGAGGGCAGCACGGGGACCACCATCCTTCCCGCTGCGACCTGGCGGCCCAGCCCGGGGCACAGGGATGCCCGCTCCCCGGGCAATGGCTCGCCGCCGGCACAGCGCCCGCAGACCCAGCAGGCACCCCGCTGGGGTAAACCCCAAATACCTCACGTGCTTACAAACTACCAATCTGCAACAAAGGGCACGAAATCTTGGGCACGTTGGGGTCCAGCACAGCTGTCTCTTAATAGAAATCATGTTCAAAACCCGTAGTTAGTAATCATTTTTTTTTTAATTTTCATTGCCATTACACTTAAAAATAGTTTCTCCCAAAGCAAATGCAGAAGTTGCCAGATCTGCTCTACCCCACTCATGCCATCAGAGGCTTTTAATGAGCTGGAGCCACAGCAACGCTTCCCACATGCAGGAGGTTCCTATAAGGAATAAGCCGGGCAGATGCCCCATGGGCTGGGACCCACAGACCACCTGGAAGGGGCAACAACCGCAGCCAGCACCTTCCTTCCTCTGGGTAACCCTGCCTGGCCCTGCTCGGCCCCACTGCCAGCAGAGGATGGCAGAAGGCAGCACCAGCACTGGCACTGCCCTGCCTGTGGGTTCATGGAGCCCATGGGTGCTGCCCAGCCTGGACACCCCCGGCAGCAGCGGGGTGACACAGGGCTTGCTTCAGATTTGGGAGGCGATGACTTTCAGACATGGGCACAAATGCAAAAATGCAGTGAGGTTTGGGCATGGGCATAAATGCAAAAATATTTAACGTGACTAACCTGGGGAGAGCTAGGTGTGTCTTAAACAACAGGCCATCTATAAATAGAAAAGTAGACTTCTGTTAAAAAATGAAAGGACTTTTTACTCGGAGGTCACATAGTACCCGTGGGCCTCATTCCTATCCATCAGAGAAGCATTGTTTTTCCCTAAAAAAAGCTCTCAATTATCATTGTCCAGCATTTCTTACCCAATACCCACATACCTTTCACAATTAACAAGGCCATCCCAGACAGACGCACGACTTGGAACGTGTCATTCGAAGCGCACGCACGCGGCCACACGAGGCACCCTGCGGAGCTGCTGAGCGGTGGAGAAGAGTCTCTCACCCACTTAGAGACCACCAGGGAGGAGACATCTTCTTACACCGAGAGAAGATGATGACCAACACAAGTGACAAGAAGAACATCGTGGAGGCATCTGCTCTTCTGCAAACGCCCTTGCTTTGCCTGGGACTTGGAGAGGGGACAGTCTGGCAGGAAGCCCTGGAAGGAAGCCAATGATGCACAAAGAATTGCAGCAACAGTCCCCTTGAATGAATGGATCTCGGTAGAATGACCCACAAGAAAAGGACAGTGGATGACAATTCTGACCCACCCTAAAAATGTGGCACTCCTACAATTCTGAAAGTACAGGTATCAAAACAAAAAAATGCATGACAAAGTGAGGCGGAGAGCTGTTCGCACCAAGAATGGTGTTCAAGTGTCAACTATCCTAAACTTGCATGAGAGAGAAAACAGTCTAGGTTTAACCTAATATTCTAGCTACTCTTTCATATTTATTCTTCAAAATATGAATTTAATTCCCCAAACCAAGCTTTCCACTTTTTCTCTATCATCAAAAGAATTTCAGAATTCTCCAAAAGCATGAAAACTCCACCATACAGAATCTGATTTAATGCAGCAGCCAAGGTGAAATCCTCATTAAATCTTCGTCATAAAATATCAGCTATGCGTCACTTTTTTCTGCTTTTCGGCACTTTCACCACTGCTTAATCTTAAAATGTTAAAACCCTTGACACTTACTGCTGTCCTGTGTATTCACCTGAAATAGCTTGCGTAACTTCATTGCATTCTAATGCCACTCCTTCTCCATTCTGCATTCAATGCAAACCATTGTCTTTTAAATAAGTAAATCAAGTCCAAGTCCATGTAAACCCATGAAATTCAGAACAGTTCAGGCTGAAGATTTATGCCTAAAGCACCTCTAAATTTCTTCTGAATGAACACAGGTAGTTAGCATCAAGGCAGTCTAACTGTCTCGTAAGATGTAAGCACATTGTTTGCCACTTCAAGAACACTCCATTAATAACATCACAAGGATTTTAAAGTAAAAAGTTTGAAATAGATGCAGACAGTGAGAAAGAGAGATGAACATAACTGAAAGATCTGTCACATACACGTGCCCTAAATCTGACATAAATTCCCTAACCCTTGAGCCACATCTGATGCAGGTATGGCCAGGCCTCATGAACACCATTTTAAAACCATCTTAGTTCTTTGATATCCTTTTCAGAGTGAAACCCTTTATTGAAGAACCATGGAGATGTGTTAAAATTCAGAATTACACATTCTCCTTCCCTGTTGCCCTCCCCCCAAAGATGCCAGAATCTCAGCAAGAGAGGTAGGAGTACCTTACCATTTTAAAACTCCCATTAAAGTATTTAATCTTAGACAAAGAAATAATCCTAAAGTGAGAAGCTATAAAATCCAAAAAGTTTCTGTAGAGTGTAGGATTTTTAAAAATGTCAGAGAAACGCAATAAATATATGCTAAGATAAAATGGTAAGTGGCAAATGATTAAAGTGTGAGGCCAATATTAGAAAATACTCCTTATAAGTAAGTAGAGAAAATGCAATCACCCTGCCAATGAAAAGCAGTCAATTACAATAAATAGTGTATGAATGCATCTCATATGCTTTCGATGCAATACACTTACCAAAGGAGAACTGTTGAATTGTTATAATTTGCATGGCAGAATTACAAATGAGACATAAAATATTCTTTTGAAATGCAAGTTATTTTTATTTTGGAATTACCATGATCAACAGTGATCCCCTGCATCCAAATCACCAGACAAGGCAATAATAAATCACAAGGATTTATGCTGTAGGCGGCACAGAGAACAGAGGGTCACTGACTGCTTTGCAGATATATTATCAGATACAGTTTCTATCCTAAGTATTCACAGGACATTTGTTTTTTCAAGTATTCAAGTTGATCCCCAGCATCTGGGTGTAAAAAAATTACCTAAAAGATGCTAGATACTAATTCCTGCGGTCCATCTTGTTTCCAGTTCCTACTTTGTCACTGATACCTTGAGACTCCTAATTTATTACAGGCAGTTTTCTTGGTTGGAGCTGCATAAACTGAGCCAGTGACCTCAGGTGCCTTAGTTAATGTAAGGGAAAAAAAAAAATTATTTGTAAATTGCTAGCATGGTATTTTTTGTGGCCCAGAAAAGGTCCTTGTTCATTTATCTCTGTATAATCAGAAAGCAGCCATAAGTCATTCCAGGTCATAGCTTAAAATGGTACTTTAAGAGGCACAATTTGAAAGTTTGACTGAACAGACACCAAGAATTACACCAATCAACTCTTGTCCGTTATATACTTAAATGTGAGGGCCATTCCTCCGACCTTATCAAGAAATTGAAAATATAGTAATAGATGTACTTTGCACAATGTTTCTGAACAGTTGCATTTGCCAATATTTTTCCCACTTCAGACCTTGTAGAAAGCAGCAATGGGATGTGTTTCAAAGTAGTGTTGCACTTGGGATTTGATTTTACTTGGAAGAAGCTTAACAGGACATTTTTAGAAAGGCAAAACCTTATGGTTGATTCACAGTTCACGTCCTAGTTCCAGAAGCTGCAGGTCGTCTTTTAGGAAGGAACTTGCAGCCTAACCCAAGAACCAGGTTTTCCACTGGTTAAATTCATGTAGCCCCATTTAATTCATTAGAGAAACGCAGATCTAGCCCATATGAATATCTGGCAGTAGGGTCTTTCAACACCAACCTGTCAAATCCTTCTACTTGACAATTCTAATGATAATGACAGTTTTAGTCATCAAGAGAGCTTCTACATGGCAGTTAAAATGCCCCCAAAAGTGCAGCATTATACGGTTTTCCCAACATGCTGAAGAGATTGTCATAGGAAGGGCCTCGCTTCCTTAACCCTCAAGCTTGGTATCTGCATTGGGAATCTCAAAACCTTCAGACTTTACAAGCAATACACTAAATAACCTTAAGGTTTCCATTGAATTTCTTTTGCTAACTTTCTTCTCAAGTAACTGGTTTAATTCACCCAGAAAGAATATCCTCTTATCACAAATCCTTTAAGCACTGCAGTCCTGTCAATTATGGCATAACGAGCAATAAAACCCACTGCTATCCCATTGGGGTCAGCTGTGGTGTATTTTGATTCCTGTTGTTAGACATGGGAAGGTAAAGCAGACGATGCCATACATGGCTATCTCCTTGCTAAGAATTTGCTGAAACTTTGTGAGCATATTTTCCCCTGTCTTTCCCACTGAAGGTCAGCAACTCTGAAGGAAGGATCTTTCACTTGGCTTTCATTGCTCCTTTACGAAATAAAGACAGGACCAACAAAAATCAGATTTGCTTTAGTTGCCATGGATTGCAGCTGATGGCATGCCCGTATTAAGGCGGGTAAACTCAGAGCTAATTTTAACATTGCCATAACACTAATCTACTTTGAGACACATTTGCCCGGTCCATGTTGATGGCTTCCATCCCCATGAATCAAGAGTGGAGAGAACATAAGGGTGACAGTACAACCCTCCAGCTACTAGAAACTTTATGGACATCCTTTGGGCTTGTGGTTTAGCTTCCCAGGTGGAAATTTTTTTTAATTACTTTTTGAACTCTATGTATTCTAAAACAAATGAGTACACTAAAAAGGAATTATAGCATTGGATTTCCATGGGGCTGATTTCAGGGGGGGTTGCTTAGCTGGGTGTCTTTACCCAACTCCTTAAAGAGTTACAGGGATTGCAGTATCCCCGACAAACACTTCCTAATGTCTATGGCTAGTTGTCAGCCTAGTCAAAAGCAAATGCAACCCTGATTAATCAATACTGATGGCCATGATTTAATTTCCCTTCTGGTTTCTGTAAACTGAGTATTTTGTTCTGCCAGAAATCCTGTATTTCTTTGTAGTTGTTGTTTATAAGGTATTATTAAAAGTAATGAATTATTTTATTGGCCTCATTATCTCCATAAGAGGCATGCAAATTCTGTATAGCTCTGACTTAATCTTTGCCAATCAGCAAATTTTGCAGAAAATTTATATCAGACTGAGCTCGTACAAGGAACGCTGTATCAACAACTTTATGTGAATTTCCAGAAATACATGAACAGATTTAGTGTTAATTTCTTCATCTGCTGATACTTTAAACTGCCACACCTATCATACATCTGATGCCATCTCTGAAGAGAAAACACTTTAACAAAGCAATCTCCCAGTTTTGTTGTATACTGGAAAGAACTTAAGCTAGTTAGATAAAAATGTTTCTATCTATTAATATCCCTATAAACGTCCAATACCTGTCAGAAGTTCTCTCAAGGAAACATGATTTTTTTTTTACATATTGCTCCTGAGAAAACTCTACATGTGTGGCTAGGACCAAAATGAAGAAAAGCATCGTCTTTGCACTCAATGGACAGCAGCAGGAACGTGATTGTTTAGGAGTTTTCGTGCACTTGACTATCAGAATCACAGATGTACAGTTTGCAGTTGCTTGTGCAGGTCAAAATAAGCTGAATTTTTACATTTACATCTTTCCTATCACATGCACATCTCCTGGCCAGCACGTTCTACAAATGTGGGAAATTCAAAACCAACCTCCAAGTTTGGGAGCTCAGAGCCTGTCTCTAAATTCAGTCCTCATTATTATCTGATCTGCCTCCAAATCCCTCCAACAACTACCTTCTCTTCCATTTCATTTTCCACACAAGTTCACAGAAAGAAGAGCAGTACTTCTTCCAGTGGTATTTTCTGTTGTCAGCAATATTGGAATCACAATCTTCTTGGCCCACTTTTCTCATTAGCTCTCTACTGCCTGTTCACATGTGCAACGCAACCCACAGGGTTTGATACATTCTGTCATTATATCACCCTGAGATCTACCTGGCTGGCTGCAAAGTTTTTTGGCATAATATATTTACTATCTGGAAAAAAAGAAAAATTAAAAAAGGTTTTTTCCTTACAGTTTCACCAGTGCTGCAGTGAAAACAATCAACTCATTTTTTTCTTCCCACAGCTACATCTTTTAAATTTTTTCAGTCATCTCCTTTGATTACCTGGCTTTCCTCTTCCATCATCACTGGGAGCGATGTCCTCAGCTCCGCCCAGTGCCTCTGGACGAGGACAAATGCCTGTAGAACTGGCGACTCCACACAGAGGGTGCATTCTAGGTCTGAAATGAGAGAATTTCCTCTTACGAGGATTTTTATAACTTGTGTTGCTTGTATTCATCAAACATAAAACTTTTGGTCAAGTAAAGGAAATCAGATAAGGGAAGTTTTACTACAGGGTAGGCATTCCCAAGCAAGTAATGCCTAGATTCCTTAAAAATAAATTTTTAAGCAACTGGGCTCTTGATTTACTGCAATTAGTGTGCCTCATGTCTTTCTAATTGTTCTTCTAGTATCTCCCTATTTTCAGTAGCACCTTTTTTTGTTAATCGATTACAGTCCAATTTCTTCAATTTATCCCACATTCCTCAAAGTCTGCTAGTCTAAAGACTAATCCTTTTGAGCTACTACCTTTCATATAAACCCTCAGGTGGATTTCAAATATGATATGATTACTAGACCCTAGATATTCACCAGTTTCCATCATATTTATCATACTTGCTTCATTTCCTAGGAGAAAGGGTCTGATTCATTAAAAATTATATGCCCCATTTAAGCAGGTTTTCTGCATACTTTACTCAGGAAAAAAATGCTGAATGCATTTTTTCCACATAAAAGTATGTCTTTTTTGTGATTTATCAACCTTTTATACCCTGCTTATAAGTGGATGCCTCTCAGTCATGTACCCTAGTGGTACATAACTCCTGGAAAGGGTGATAACAAGCGTTTCCAACTTCCAGCTCAGAAACTGAAGCTATTTCAGACAGAACAAATGTCACATGGTTTTACTGTTTATGTTATTTTTGTGTGGTTTTATTCAAACACTATGATTCACTACTTGAATTCCTGGGAACGGTTAAATTCACGCTAAGTTTCAGTTCAGTTTTGAAAGACATGTATCAAAGCATTTGTGGGTCAGATGCAATCCAAATAATCGTAGGGTGGGGTTTTTTGCAGACGCACAGATTTTCACATTACTGCAATTTATCTATCTTTATTACTTTGGAGATTTAAGTGATCATTTGCTGTTAGCCATGCCACAGTTAAGCACAGGAGCTTTTAATAAAATCTAGGATGAAATTCACTCTGGGGCACAGAGCACAAACAAGGTTCTCTGGTCTGCCTGAAGCCTTCAGCACAGAGTTTACATAGTCAGGCACCTTTGCACAACCTCTTTGTATTATGACAAATTTCACAGCTGGGGGGAAAAAGTCTTTCCAGCGCTTACGTCATGAAACTGTTTCTTCCTTTTATTTCATTTCTGGTTGTGGAGGGAGGTTATGGGATGTGGAAGGAGTGTGAGAAAGAGGTAAAACAAGTAGCAAGGGGCAGGTATCTCCCAGGAAGCTGACAACCAAAGTGCATAAGAGAAGGCTGTTCTCTGTCGGCACACTGTTGTCTTGGAAATCCTGAGACTCATACTGAAACTAGTACTTCCCTATTTTTTAAATCAGAGAAGATATGAGACAGAAAGTTGGTTTTATAATGAATCCCTGTCATGAACGACTACCAGAAAGCTTGAAAAAGTAATTATTAACATTTGCAGAGTACAAGTGAGTTCTGAACCCTCAACATACATGTAAGTATGTTTCTTATTTAACAACACTTTGCAGCAGCCACCATTGACTAAAACACCCCGGTATTTATCAAGTCTTGCTGATATTCAACCCATAGGAAAACGAAGGTGGCATCTGATACACAAGAGCACTGTCAGAATTGACAAAGACTGCCTTTTAAGCAGTGACCAAGTACTAAGCACCTTCATAACAGAAGCTAGTATTAACTTCAAAGAACACTGATCTTATGTACAAGAGTTGCCACAGCCCTTTAAAGTTAGTATATTCAGGCATAAAGAAACTTAGAGGTATAAAGAGAGATTCACCTGTAGTTCAAACCAAAAAAATCCAAAACGTCCCCAAGAATGCACTGCCGCAAGTTTATCACATAAAAGAAAATGCTTCTAGTAAAATATCAGGAGGATAAAAATTGCAGAGACAAAGGGCAATTTTCAACACACTTCACACAGACCTCAACAGACAGTCCACAGACACAGCAAGAAGCTCCCACGGACCAAGTTTTGAGTTTCTTGTCAAAAATACAGGAGTCTCAGAGCTATGAAATTCACAGAGAGAAAAGGTTTTGCTACGCTCCCTGTGGCTGTCATGAATTTATTCACATTAGTCTTCTGCTGTATTAATCCAATAAGCTTCTGCAAAATCACTTCGCCTGCCATAGCAGAGAAAGTCTTGAAAGGCGACTTCCTAGGAGCAGTTATTACCTGGTACAATGTGAGAAAATCCTTGGGATTCTCCAAACGGTGCTGTACACAGCGTGATACAGGCTGCGAGCATCACAGCTTCGTTCCTACTCCACAGCCTTGTTGAACTCGGCTTCATAAAAGTGGTTAGTGATAGAACTGGCGCGTTCCAGTCTTTTCCTTGCTGTGCCTGTATCTCATTTGGCAAAGGAGACAAGCCTGAGACGTCTGCTGCTCATATCATTTGGACAGGGCTTCAAACCAGGGTAGCTGAAACAAACCCTTCTCTTCAGAACTATCCAGCATAAGGTTCTGCCTCCATCATTTTCCTTTTCCACAGGCAGAGGAGAGCAATGGTCTTTTTTCTGTAGTCTAGGTTTATCCCGAAACACACACAGTTCAGGTTTCACATAACAAACATAGTTAATACATGCAAATGTGTAATTCTAAGAGTATATTAAACAATAAAAGGATTACCAAGCATCTCTTAATCTTGCCAATGTTTAAAACGCTGCATGTTGTGCAATTGTTGCAGTGATCCAGACCCCAGCTTAAGAAAGCAGTGGAGATATTGTTAATACACTAAAATACTATTTGTTTACAACACTCTTCCACCAGGAAAAAAAACACTCCAAAAAATCAAGAAATTTGCTTACAATTCAAGGGACATTTATTCTGTAACACACTTTTATAACATCTTGATCTGTTACCCCATATAACCATGACTGAATCATACAGTGTCATGGGTGCTCTTGCAGAAGACGGTCACTTGCTAACCTTTACTAAGACGTAGCGATAGTAACAACGAAGAATCTGCAGCCTCGGTCCCTGTGGATGTCATTCTGTTTTACGTGCAGAATCAGACAATGCCCAACGGGAGAGAAATGCACGTATCAATGGGAAATAGTGTCCTACGTAACTGTATGAAAAATTGTCATAAAACATGTCTGGGACATGACTGAGCTAAAATTCAAGTTGTCTGTGTAAGAACAGGGTATCAAGCTGTTCTTTAGCTCTCAGCTTTTGAGTTCCATTTTGAACTCAGTAATTAATAAAAAAAGTAGGCAGTTAGCATGGAGAACAGATTTAGCTGCTGACAAAATGCTGCTATTCACAAGAGTTCAACCAGCCAGAGCTTCAGTTATTCAAAAGTGCTCTGCCTGCAGTGTTACAGGTATGTTTTTCTATAGCATCTCTTCCTCAGGCTAGCAAAACCAAAACATAGCCATGACAAACTATGCAAAACGTTTCCATTGTATCCCACAAAACTGTAAATAAGGCCAATTTAAATTCTATATGGAATAAACAGAGAAAAATCAGACTGCAATCAAAGCTTGACTTATCTTTTATTAGTCTCCCATTAAATCAGAACCAGAGCAAAGGTATCAACGATTAGGGTTTTTCTTCCATTTTGAAAAAACTTCAGCACAGCTTCATCTCAATATGCCTTTTGATACTGGCTACACGGTTTCTTCTAATTATTTAAAGGACAACTGAGTCACTCAGCTTTTGGGAGGCTACACATCCTAACCCACCTACTTGTGCTTACCACATCAACCTGAAATCTGTAAAATGGTTAAGGCAATGACAGCACAGAAAAACTTATGCTAGGCACAAACGTCTTCAACATGTAAGTACCACTAGGCTCTTGTTTCTGCATGCAAATAGCATACTTTTGGGTTGGTTTGGTTTTTTTTTTTTTATGAAACAGGATCCAGCTAAATTTTGCTAAAACTGCAAATGAAATTATTTTGCAGAATTTCCCTCCTCTTGACTTAAAAAAAATGCTTTTTTTTGTACATGTTTTCCACTTGGTTTACTATCCAGACCACTGGTGTCCCCATAGAAATATCTTCCAGTTTGGTAATCATTCCCAGTGTTCCTACAATTCCACTTGATCTAGTTTGCCACACAACTCCTGCTAGAATACATCTTTATGGAGACACCATTTCAGTCGGCACCTACCTTATCAGTCACGTTTGCTCTAGTTTTGTGTCAGTCTGCATGCACAACTTTGCCTTTTTGTGACTGGTATTACACCCTTAAAGCATCTGATCATGTTTAAATGAAAGAAAGAAGACAAATATTTGCTATGTTTCCTCCCTTATCCAGAACACAACGCTCATCCCAGCCAGATCATGGAAACAACATTAAATCGTCCAGAATGTTTACTGGGAGAAGTGCCCCTGACATGGAATAGAACACTGGAAGGTGCAGGTGGGAGGAACAAGAAGAGCTTTAAAGATTAGAAAGCCTAATGGAGTTCAGAGGGGATGCATTTTGAATCTATCGGACTCTGACATTTGAGGTAGCTTTATATTTTGCTTTAAGAATAGTACAGACCCCAGTGAATTATATAATGGAATATGTCTCCCCAGTGTAATTAAAGTTGACCTAACAGATTTGTCTTTCTGGCGATACAATCTACTGAAAATCTTTGCTGTAAGGAAATCAGAACTGGATTCTAATGACAAAGAGAAAAATCACTTTTTAAACATGTACCAGGCCTAGAGAAAGCAATTCCTACCAATTATAAACACCACAATGAAAAGCACCATCATGAAGCTAGTAGCTCTCCTCTTCATTACTTCCAAGGAACACATGCTCCACAAGATTTTGATGTGGTTCAAGCCACCAGACCTTACAGAGCCAAGGCCAAGGCTGGCAGGGAGAGAAGAGAACAACATGACCTGCAGGAGGTTACATGCTCAGAGCTGCGGTCCACGGACCTAAGACCAAGGACCACTAGAAGTAAGTAAATACCCCAATGCAGCACTTGTGTAATTCACGTGACTTAACCTTCAGTATCTACCTTCAGGTTTCCAAAACAGCCCGTAGGAAAAGGGCAGCTCCCAACTCAGAGCACCTGAAGCACTGAGGGAAGCAGGCTGTTTCTTTTCACTGCCTACGTTGCTCATGCACTTCACGTAGCACTTGTGATGGGACACCCAAAGGCAGACGACAGCAACGCTTCTGACACTGCACTTGGAAAACCCTACAGCACTTACCTAAATGTTGCAGGGGATGCTGAATAAGTAGATCCAATTAAAAAAAAAAAGTGTTTATTGGGCTTGGGAAAAGGACTCCTTTCTCATCTAGAGGAACAAAAGGAATGGACTTCAAGCTTGTATTACAAATATAGTACAAGAAGCACTTTTCCAGGTTTATGCAAAAAGACATGGCTCTGAAGATATATAATAATCAATTGATTTTATTAAATCCCTCAATATAAAAACCTGCAAATGATTCTTCCCCAAAAATGTTTTGATCATAACCTAAGTTTACCTGTTGCTAATTAATCTCAGTTTTAGAACTGCTGGTAACTAAAGAACACAATGCTGATATCTATGAATTTAAGTGCAAAGAGTAGAATTCCAGAAGTGGCTGCAGAAATTCAAATTTATATTGCCAAGCAACTGAGCAGGCAAGCCTAAATCAAAAGGCAGAGCCACTGCTACTCTCGTGAACACGCACAATAAAGCCAGTCAGTTTCCATTTGTTAAAACATGTTATTCAATTAATTTTTCCGTCTTTACTGAATCATTTACTTGATGAATCAATTCTTCTGGTAACTAACCACTTCTACATCCCATTGACTTCTGTGTGGGCAAAACTGATTCTTCTTTTGGCACTCATTTTCAGAGCCAGAACAAAAGGAGGCAGGGGTGGGTTAGCAGGTAAACCGAGGGAAGCCGATAAAGAGCATCTGGCGCTGATGAATTGTAGGTGACCAAGGCAGCACCTTCCTCTGCAGGAGAGGGTTTAAGCCAAGCTCAGCAAATCAGCAGGGCCACAGAATAACCCTGTTAGCTTTCAGCTGCTGGTAACCCACGTTCATTCAAACCAGCAATATGGATGATGACGCACTTGTATCTTTTTCCCTAGTTCGGTTAGCTACCAAGAGCCCCCCTGGATATAAATGTGCTATGGGAACTCTTAAGGACAGTTTTTTATCTAGATAGTTATATGACTAGTGAAAAATGTTATAACAGTTTTAAAAACGAGGCTTTCCTGTAAGCACCATCAATTTCCTTAAAACGTTTGCTGTGAAACCTTTATCTCAGAGAAAAGCTAAACATAAGGATACAGAGACAGAGGAGAGATATTTCTGCATCTATTTGAAGAAATCTCATCCATAAAGAAACAAATTGCCATGGTAATTATCACTATCTTACTTGTAATTGTAAGAATAACCGTACATGGTTTATACATATGGACCGTTCTCATTCTGTTTGCTTTAATTCTCCCTAGAAAGAAATGATCTTTTATGGAGCAGAAGTATTAAATGTGTTCTGGCAACCAGGAAGGGGTGGTTTATTGAGGTGCTCTGCCATAAAGCAAGCCTGGTTTGCAGATTTTGAAACGTTCCTCGTTGTGCTTCAGAGCAGTATTACCAGAGACTAAAATCCCGAAGGTTCTAGGAACGCTAATTCAATATTCACCAGCAAAACTGAGAATTACCTGCGTGTTCACTGGGACGGTGCTGTCGAAAGAGTCACAGATGTAATCTGCATTATAGCAGAGTTAGTTTACATTAGACTTCATCTCAAAACTAATTACTACAAAACAAGAAAGGGTCTGTGTTATCGACATTATGAATTATTTAAATATCAAGGGGGTGAGTAGATCTACTGTGTTTTGGGCTGTGGGTGTTTTTTGGTTTTGGTTTTTTTTTTTTTTAAACTGTGGCAGAGCACCATGTAAAACTAAAAATCAAATTTGCATTATAAAGCTATACACGGATTAATATTTAGTTCTTCTAGTCACTGCAGATAATCTGTTCTGAATAGCCAAATCGTCAAATTCTTCTAAACAATAACCAGCTACTTATCAGGAATAGCAACTACCTGCCCATTCACCCAGTCCTCAAACACAGCAGGTGATACCCATAAGCCGAGTCATAACTCGTGTAATTAAGTAATGCTTGTGTATTTATTCCCCAAATGGTTGTTAAACATTTGTAGGCAAGAGCCGGTTTGATTTCCAAGAAGGACTTTCATACAGTTAGCTGAACTGGAAAAGTCAGCCGCGGGCTGGCCGAGCTCTGCACGGAGCTGCAAGGCTCCGGGACCACCCGAGCCAAGCCCGGAGGGAATCGAGCCTCCTCCGAGCGGGAGCAGGGGGCGATGGTCCCCCCAGAACGGCAGCCAGGGCAGGCCTCGGAAATCATAGGCAAACAATGTGCACTTAATTTGTGCTTGGAGCCAGGGAATTAAGCCCTATTAATTAAGGGATACGAAACTACAGCACTACAAATACCTTTTTAAGGGCTTGTATCAAGATGTGATAAAATCTTGACAAAAGGATGCAAGACGATGGATAAGTCGATCCTTTTGCTTTCCTAATACATGCCTATATATTCTAAAGGCTACTCTTCCACATTACATACATCTTTCTTGGGGAATGCTATTTCTAAATATACAAAACTTCAAGGAGCACATTTCTATTTCCAAACAGAATTATCCAGGAGAGAGATTGCCATAGGAATGAGTAGTTAAAAATAAATCCATCTGCTGTTGATGGAGGAAAAAAAGGAGAATCTGGGCGGCAGTGAGGACCACCTCCTCACCTTGTGATCAGGGCTTGCTCCAAAGGGTCATCGCCTGCCGAGGGGATCGGGCTATGGGCTGGAAAGACCAACTTCAGTAAGTCCTTAGAGGAGAGCTGAGCAACGAGAAAGTGCCTGTGCCAGTCCATATACCACGAGACTGACGGTTCACTCCTCTCCGAAATTTTCAAATTTTAAGGTCTACAATAGAGAACGGGCATTTACGTCTTAATCTTAGTGTTTGTATGCTTAAACTGTATTTATAACTTGTATGCTTAAGCTGTATTTATTAATCTCGAGGATTAATACATTAAAATTATTTAATAAATTATTAACCCCTTTGAACAGAGAAAAATCAGATGCCAAAGCTTCCATTTTAATCTACTCACTACTGATGCAAGTTCCGACTGAAGCTAAAGATGCCTGCATAAGGATTAAGCACACACCTCCAAATGTAACCGCATACCTCCCAATGTAACCAAGCACAGTAAAGTAATCTCACGGAGAAAATAAACCGTAACTTTCACATTACTAGTTGCATCCCAGCTTTGCTTTCATTGATTTTGGGAAATATTTTATTGCTCAGTTCAGGATGAGGGCTGACCCGTAGCTTCAAACCTAACACACTTCAGAAAAAACAAGCGTTTACCTTGCCTGAGAAAAATATTGGCAATTAAGCTAGAGACACAATAACCCTAGTCATTCATTAAGCAACTGCAAGCTTTTGGCATTTCACTTGCCAAAACGAACATTTCCATTAAGTATTTTTAAAGATGATATGGCCACGTGTCTGATTTCTGAGCCCACAGCTAGAGTATCTACAGTACACGTATCCCAGCTCGCGTTACCCGGGACGGTGTGCGGAACAGCAAAAAGCTTACGGGCTTGTACAGTAGGTCGCACAATGCAGCAGAAGTGCCGATCGCAGGGCGGGCAGGCAAGGGATCGCGTGCGGGAAGCCTGCCGTTGGTTGCTGCCAGGACGCGTGCTGGGGGATGCCACCGGCCCTGGGTGCGCCGGCACCTGCCTCCCACAGACCCCCGCTTCGCTCTGTCCACTCTTGGCCTTTCCCTTTATTAACACCAACCCAAACTATTTCCCCCTAAGACTGATAGCTCCTCTTCTCCGGGATGAGGATTGAACAGCCTGTGTACACAGGAACCCGCGGGTCTGAGGAGCCACACATGCCCTTTAGCATCCGAAAGGCACATTCAGCAGGCGCTCCTATTTAGTCGGCAGAACCGCTCGCTGCTTTCCCAGAAGAACTAGCCCCAGTTGTCAGGATAAAGTATCATTTTTATCGCAAGGCATGTGCTACCACTGTATTAAAATCAGGTCTAGCAAAACAAGGTCAGACTCCATACAGTGAGAAGCATTGCGGCCAGCGTGTAATTTCTACACCTTAGCTTCCGCTGCAGTCTTTTAAACAGATCAGGCATGGGCCTTAAATTAAAAAACCATGAAAATAACAAATAGCCTCATTTTGTAATTTATATGTTTTTCTACTGAGATAAAGGAGGTGGGCAAGCCATAAATTTGCCAGTCCTAGTAGAGCAAGAGTACTTCAACTTACTGCTTCAATAGTTCTAACACCGAAAATACCCTACAAGATTCTTGCCTACAAAATCCTATGCCATAGCTGTGTCCGCACAGAGAGCGTTTCCTGGCTTCTCAGCCCAAAAATTAAAGCACCCAAAAGTATTTTTTGTAACTTGCTTTTAATTATTTTTGACTCATAGATGTTTACAGCAGCTGCCTTTTAGAAACCTGGAATCAGAAATCTCTCGTTAGTTACATTTTTCTCCTTCCACATGGAGCTGCGGTTGTTGCTGTAATATTATTTACAAGTAGTGAAAAAAGATGCGGATTCCACTTAGGGCATGAAAAAAAGAAAGATGGTTATAATGAGTACCGCAAATAGATACTGGGTTGGAAGAAAGTGCAGCACCGCACCTGAAGCAGGAGCGTGGGTTTGATTTCCACGAGAGGTTCCATGGGAACGGAGCAGCATGAAATGGGGTTTCACCTGCCCGATACACATCCCGGGGAAACTTCACCGCAAGTGCATCGGGATGAAGGCTCTCTAAAGCAGTGCAAAACCAAATCAGGAAACGGGCGATAGCGACGCTACCCACGCTTACCTCCAGCAATTCCCAGCACTCCCCAGCTGCAAGGAGCCCCGGGTTGTCCGAAGTCTCTGCTGCCACGGATGTCAGCGGTGTCCCCCAGTGCTCTCCCCAGAGCCACCACCGCCTACCCCTGAGGTGTCCCAGCCGCTGCAGGCTTCCCTCTATCAGTGACAGGCAAGCCTTGCCCTGAAAATCATACGGATCTCAACTTCCCCAAGCGTATAGGGAGCGAAGGTGTATTAAAGCAACCTCACAACTGCCTGAGCTCACAGTAAGAGCAGATCAGCCCTGACGGCTCTACGAATGCAGGGAATGCAAAGGTTTGAAATAGCCTACACCGTGCACTCGTCCTACCTTTGACTCCTGATACGTCTATGTGCATGAGGAAAACACAGGCAAACTTATTTTAGAAGGTTTTTTCTCAGATTTTTGGCTTCAGGTTTAAAAAAAAAAA
>VZTL01097017.1:0-16732 GCA_013400535.1 Scopus umbretta | reverse complement strand
GCCGAGCCCGGGGGCCAGCAGCCCAGCTGCAGCCGGCTGGACCCCGCTCGGCCGGGCTGCGGCCCCGACCTGCCCTCGCCCCGGCTCCCCGGGAGAGCGAGCTGCTTCATGGCAGGTCCTTAAACCTGCCGTTTTCATTTCACGTCTTAAATGTGCATGAAGGAATTAAACTGCACGAGTGAATAACAGCATTAGTTTCAATTAATTTTTATCCTGGCAACAATAAACTTTAGAAACAAAGCGCTTTTACATCCTTAATTAGTCTTGCTTCCCATCTGTAGTCTTTTAAGTGCCTGCTCCTTGATTTAACTTTGTCCCTCCTTCAGAGCCGCCTCCTTTTTCATTCTTTTCCCTTTTTTCTCGTTATCCCTTCCAGACTGCTGCCTGTTTCTTTCCTGCAACCTTTCACCTCCCTTGTCCCTATCTGTCTGCTCTGCTCTGTGCAGTTTATTTCTACTGTATTTTCCCAACATCAACAGCAGTATTGGTTACCATGGCCCCGAGCTATGTGCAGAGGTGGGAAAGCTTCATCCGCCCAAAAGTTCTTACACTTTTGAAGTCTTTCTTTTGGTAGGATCTGAAATGTATCATCTAGAGTGTGTATTAAATGAACAGTATTCCTGAAGGCTTTAGAGCAAGAAAGGCAACACCCTGGAAAATTCTGCAGTCTTTCAGCATTCTCTGCCCTAGGGTTATAGCCCTGGGCACGGAGCTGAATGGAGCTCTTACAACTGCCTTCTGTTTACCTTTTATGGTTAAAATAACAGCTTAGCAAAGAAGCAACTTCATGGAGAAACGATTCAGTGAAATCATCTCAAGCTGTAGCAGCATAGCTAGTTTAATCACCCCTAGAGAGCTGAACAACTGTGAGCACAATGGGACACAAAATCATTTTGTGTGTAAATGAGCATGGCATTGTGATTATTTCACTTTGCATGGGCAAATAGTTTTTACAAGCAGTACTTATGCAGTTAGCTTAGAAAGGCAGAAAAAGATAAGCTGGCTCTGAAAGATCTTGGTGTGTAATGTTTGAAAAACTAAATATTCAGATAATTTGGGAATCAGGCTCTATTGATTTTGCCTTCAGCAGGTTCCTGTGTTACTTATTAGAGCAGGGTTATTGCCTGTGCCACTAGTTGGGATGCTGCATCCTGTTGTAGGCAACTAAAGAGCAAGGATTATTTTACATGGTTTAATAAATGAAGTTTGTTAGTGTTTCTGCGATATTTACCCTTAAGGTTTTAATTTTCACATCAGTATTAGAAAATATGTGCATAAAGACTTTTGCTGGATAAATACATTTAGGATTTTGCTTTGTGCATAAAATAAGTACATTACTTAGTGTGATGAATTTTAGCTGCGTTTTACACTAAGAAGAGGAAGGAGTCATTAGAAATAGGGTTACGGTACCTTAAGAAATAGGGCTTTTTATTTTTTTTTTTTGGAGCAATAGGAGCGTTTTCAGTCCCCTTTATGTAGTGCTTAACAATTATGCCCCTTGATAATTTGCTCATATGAAAATGATGGAATTCCACAACTTTAGTAAAAACATAGCATTCATTTTTTTAACACGAATCCTCTCCAACCAGGGGAAAAGCCTGTGTTATAATCCCCCTTCTCCTCCCCTCCCCCAAAAAGCCAGTGGCACCCTCAATAAGTATGAAAAGCCATAAAAGTTTGAGAACTATTTTAGCTTTCCAGTGATTTTCTATAATTAAGTGTTTTTTCAACACGTGCTCTAGCTGAGAGATGCCAAAAGCAGAGGATTGTTCAAAAGGTCCCCCCAGTGAATAGTATAAATTAAATATCTACTGTGTGAGTATGGCCTCACTGAGAATCTCAGATTCTTTACAGATCAAGGAATTTACTGGTATACTAACATTAAACAAAATCCTAAGATAGCAGTAGTGTTTAAATATGCACAAATAGATTCAGATCACTTGATCTTTAGCTATCTGTGCATATTTTAAAATTGAAGTCTGTATTTCAAGACAAATGGTTAAATGTAAGATGCATTTACAGAGGACTGGAAGTCCTTTGATTTCATTTGGAAATTGTAACAAGGGGTGCAGATGAGCCCTAATTAGACACTTGTGTTGTGAAACTGCGTGAGATTTATTTCTTAGGCGGCTCTGTACCGTGCAAGGTCTGTACCTTTATCATTAGTGATAATAGTTGGGGTCTGAACAAAGACAGGGTTGACGTTCAGCCTGGATCTTCTGACCCTTTCATTTAGTGAAGGAGTAGAGAGTGAACATGAGTTTACAGTGCTCTTTGGTAAGGGGGGGGGGGAAATCTTTGTGTTGGCAGACAGATGAGGCAGCCACAGATTAGTAAACATGTCGCTAAAATACTGTAGATACTTACATACCAAGTTGTTTTTAAAAGTTAGTTCTTTTATTTATGCTGTATGACATATTTACTGAAGATTGCCCACAACAGGCTCTTGTGGGAAACAAGAAAGTAACGTCTTCAGTCATGAAAGGATTCAATCACTCCTTGAAGGTGGTGCTGTAGTAAAAATGTTAATGCCCAATTTCGCATCGGCTGACACAGAAGTCCTAGGACAGAGTTGGTATTTGCTTCGTGTTCAGTGCAGATGTCCGTCCAGCCTCCGAAGAGGAAAGGATGTGGATTCATAATGGGGTGATGTATTTCTGTGCTGTAGATGCAGGAAATTCTTAGGGGCTAACCAAGATGAAATACAGCAAATGGGGATGTTGTGATGACTTTGTGAAGCTGTCCAGATGTATTAAGATTTTTCAATCCCTTTCTATATAGCTCAGATTTTTTTTTTAAAACAAAGAATGTTGCTAATTGTATGTTCATTGAGTGGCGTAGCCAGGCATCTTGTGCAAAATACCGCTAAGAGAAAGGCGAGACCAGCTTTAGATTTCGAAGAAACGTTGTCAAAGTAATGTGGGAGAGAGGGGAATTCACTTTGCAATGCTGCATGTGAAGTGCTTGTCAGATGTGAGGAAGAGCCTGGATGCTTGGTAGCATGCTTGCAGAACAAAATACCAAGAAAATTAGATTATATTCAGAAATGTCTTCAACTATAATTTTTTGCATATGTTGCTTTACCCATAAGGGGGAGAATGGATGGACATTTTCTTAAACTTTTATAAAAGGGTTTTTTTTCCATTTGACATGTTTGCCGTCTATACCGATTTAACTGAAATCAGCTTTGAGACACACGTTACATGCAGAATAAGCTGTGCTTTTCCTACAGAATAGAATTGAGGAATTTTCTTTTGCTATGGTTGTCCTGTTCATTTTTAAGACATTGCAGTATTTTTTGCTTTGTACATCAGCTGAAGATTTTTGGACTCAATTCAGAAATTTCACTAATTTTCAAATATTTTTAGGGCAGTAAACATTAGGTGGATTGTTGAATTTGTAGTTTCACATGCCATACTGTACACTAATTTCTGTTGCATCTTGTCATGAAAGCATGGGTCAGTTTATGTATATCTTCCTGTTTTCACTGCTTCCAGCTATTCATTGCTCTCAGTTTGAAAGCTTATTAGTTCTTTATGTCTAATATTAAGGCTTAACTGAAAATTATCCATTTATTTCACAATTATTGAAAATAAACCAGAAAATTGATCTTAGTTTGATGTGAAATTTACTACATGTATAAACTAAATGCCCTAGGTACTGAGGAAGTCACTAATTTAGAGGTGTCTCGTTACTGAGACAAACTTGCAAAACCCCCTGAATCCCAATTCACAAATTGGTTATTCGTTTGTCAGGGGATATTTCACATCTAACACATAAGCCCGCGACCTTTAATTAGAATTTTGCAGTTTGTTTTATGCCCCTTGAGGCTGACACCTTGAAAAATTTTTTTCTTGATTTCTTATTGCTAATAAGCATCTTTCTCTTCCCCTCTGGTACTTTGAAGAAAACGATGCAAATACACTTAATTACAGTGGTGGCAATAATTTGTTAGCTGAATATGTGATCAGGCAGATGCAAAAATGATCTGATTAGATCTGTGATCACACTGGAAAGAAAGGTAACACACTGCTACGTTTAAGAGAAACTGTTCTTTTTTTGCCTTCCCTTTGCAGGAGGGAAGAAGCATGTCCCGTCTGTCTCTAACACGGTCCCCGGTTTCTCCTCTGGCTGCTCAAGGAATTCCTCTCCCAGCTCAGCTCACCAAGTCGAACGCTCCTGTGCACATCGATGTAGGAGGACACATGTACACCAGCAGCCTGGCTACCCTGACAAAGTACCCAGACTCCAGGTAAGACCTTGGTGTTTTCAGGCTCGCTGCCCATTTCTGTTCATTGCATGGAAAGAGGCATGCACCTGTGAGGAATATTACAGTGTGAAATACGATTTATTATATATTCACCAGTTATGAATAATTCAGTTTCCGATTTATACAGTAACTTCAGTGGGGTTCTACAGGAAAAAAAAAAAAGAAAGCCTGTAAAATTTATGTATTATTTAGAGAGTCTATTCATTTTCTCTCTCAACGTCTTCTGCACTCTGCCGATACGTTTGAAGCACCTGTTGGCGTGCTGCCCTAGATTATTTCCAACTGTACCAAGCAACTACTTTATTTCAGATGTAGGGGAAGAAAAAACCCAACCTTTTTTTCTTCCTCAAGAAAACAGAACAACTCTGTTACACTGGGACTAATGGATGCTTCTGTCGGCCAGCCAAAATCCTAACCTCAGTGGTAGCTGTGTGCCTCGGTGTCTGCAGTCACCTCCTTTGGGCAGCGGCCGGCCGGCCTGCTCTTCTCTGCTTGCAGCTGCAGATTGGATTGAATCTTTGCGTGCTTAAAGGTAGCTGATTTGTGCTGGGCAGGTTGGTGACATGTCTGGCAAGATTTATTTAGATCTGGCCAGTATTATCGCAGAGTAGACTCCAGATATGCCAAATTATGAACAGATGTGGCATGAGAGTGTATTTGTATATATGATCTAGAGCCTCTTTATGATTTGCCTGGCTGCCAGTCCTGCGGGGTACCGGGCGCCGTGAAGGATGGGGGATCCTGGGCAGCATCAGGCCTGTGACGGTAGCATGGAAGGGACCGCTGTGTTAAGGGTTAATGCACATTCATTGGAGCAGTACGTTTAGTATCATAACCTGATTCTGATTTACAGTTACGATCACTAAACCGATTCAGCTTTTTGTCGTTCAGACTGCTTATTTTTCAGTAGGGTGCTTGCCTCATGTAACCAAGAGAAGGTGTGGATGTGCAGTGTCAGGGTGCCCAGCAGTCTGGTTAAAGGAGGCACCATTGGCTCAAAAGCAAACCAGAGCCCAGGTCAGCAGGTTTCCTTGCCAGAGGTTTTGCTACCTGCATGGCCACTACTTCCATAAGGGATAGATTTATTTTTTTGGTATGACCACCAGTGTAAAGCTCTAGTTTCATTTGAAGATTATTCCTTTAAAAGAACTAGGGATTTTTGCACAGATTTGGCAGGTTCCCAAGCAATAAATGACATTTATGGAGGCACCTTGAAATGCCTCTGATGTCATAAAGCATATGGCTGTGATTTCATTCCAAGGAAAGGGAGCTGCTTAAATTCTCTATGGAAGAGAAACAATTATTAAAATACCTGTATTTTATGGTCAGGCCAAAAACAATGTGATTTTTCTGGACAGTGTCTGTTTAATGATGTCTGTGTGGTACTACTTTAATTGTAGAGAAGAAATCTGTTCAGTGGGGAGAGATTTATAGCAGAAGCAGACAAATGCTTCGTAGTATAAAAAAATACAGAGAAGATTCAGCAGTTGTGATAGAGTAGCACATCTGTTTCCACATTTTAAAATATCACTGCTGACATTATTTTTAAAATATGCCCCATATCAGACTTACTTAATAAAAGCTTCAGTTACGGAAGCTTTGGGAGAATATACATAAATTTACAGATTTCATTTAAAGAGAATAGAGTACTGATCTAAACCCGTTTTTTTTCCCCGTTTGATAAAACACAAAAGTGTATTTCTTCAGATTTTGTACTTTGTTTAAGCTGAAAGTACAAAACTGTGACTGACCAGAGCTCATGTGCTGCCTGATGTTTTGCTGTGTACTGTTTCATTTGTATTGCTCTGCTATCTCATAAGGTTTGAACGCTTTTTCAGCTGCTCAGACTTCAGTTCTCACTGGAGTAAGAGCTTATAGGATGAGACCTGTAAATCACATATATTTTTATAGCAAAAGATAACCCTTCACCAGCATCGCAAGTGGGACATACTACTACATAGGTTGTGAAGCTGGATGAAGGGTACACATTTTTTTTTTTCATGTTTTAATTTTTTTTTAATTTGGTTTTCTGTAGTGCTGCATAGTAGACTTGGTTGGTTACCCCCCATTGAGTCTGGCCTGCTCTCATTCCTGGTTAAGGCAAAGTACTTGCAGTTATTCCAGTTTGTATGGTTGGAGCTCCTGATGGTGCTTCGCTGCCCTGGTGTGTATCTTCCATAAGCCTGTCTTCACAGTGGTCTGGCTGGGAGAGGAATCCCGGGTCTCTTACAGGTGCAGGGGGAAGGAGATAGCTTTTCTGAGTAAGACATCTGGAAATAATTCCAGAGCACTGTTAGCTTATGCTCAGAGATAACATGCATGGCCACGTATAGAGGCACAGCCATACTCATCCGGACACAGAGCTTTCTGGATTATTTTGGATAGCATATTAAACTCTTGGTTTGAGCATGAGTTTAAAAGCTTCAAATCTAAGAAATCAAATAAATTTGCAGAATTTATTTCAGAAGATGTAAGCATATGCTGAAATGTTTTGCTAAATCTTAGCTCCAGTCACATAAAATAGTTTGCTCTCACTAAAATTGAAAGTTGTGGGAATAAAACTTCCTGTTTATTTGTGATACAATCTCTTTTTCTTTCTCTATGCTCCAAAATCCTAAGTAGGCTTTTAGCTTGTAGTATATACTGTACATGTATGTTTAAGGACACATACAGATTATGAGCATGTGTATAAATACAGTCGGGGTATACATACAGAGAGACATCACATGCTAATGGAAAACAGAAAAAAATTACATCATCAAATCATGTTTATCCTTCCAACAGCATTATGAGAAGGCCCAATCCTCTTAGGTCCTGAACAAACTCGGTTCACGTTGACTTCAGTGGGAGGGAAGAGCTCCCAGCAGCTTGCTAGATCAGGCCCAGCAGGAGCAAGTATAGGTATGACCAGTTCCTGCCTATACCTGCTCTCCAGTCACCCCTCTGGTATGATACAAATTACACCTGACAGCAGGCAGCGTGATACATTTCTTATTGTAATTTGTTAGGATAGACGGTGCTCAGCCCACTCAGCTGGCTCTGCTTGGCTGTTCCCGGGTTACATGGTTGGCTCTAATTCGGGGAGAGAAAGGACCTGATTCTGGAAGTCTTACTCACGTGAGTGAATGGCTGGTGCTATGAAGTCAGAGGCCACATCTTGCATTTCAGTGATCCCAGAGTTGTTTCAGAGCAACTTTGACAAAGTCTTTGATGTTGTTTGTATTAGTGCAGCTGCTGTGAGAAGAGCGTTTGTCCATTGATTAAATTTGCATAAGTAAAGGATGACAGATTAGGCATTAAAGGGGGTAGACGCCCTCTTTCCAGTAAATTTTTATGGGCTACACAAGCTCTCTCTTCTAAAAAGGAGAAAACCTGAGCAGCGCACAACTGGTGTGATAAAGAAGAGGGTTAAACAGCCGTTGTCAAAGACAGTTTCTAAAACACTCGTGCTTACCTTATGCAGTACTCTTACACACCTTTCCAGCTGGCTTTTTGAATGAAACACCATACAAGAAAAAGGGGGTGAAAGGCAAGGAAAATGAGAAATATACAAAAGAAATTGTGATCAACAACAGCATAATGATGGTGGTCATGGAAATTAGCTCAGAAATAATATTATTAATCCCTCTTGCTATAGCTACTTGATGCCGCTTTCCTTGCATACCCAAAATTACCATTAAAGTTAACAAGCTTTGGACGTACAAGGAGGCTGATACTGTCTTACCTGGATCTGAGGCTCAGTTTCAGTAGTTTAGTTTCAGCAAGTTCTCGACCAAATCCCAAGTCTGGTAGTTGTGAGTTACAGGTAGAAAGAAAAAAAAACCCTGTTGAATTCAGTCTAGTGACTCTTACCATCAATGTCTTATTTCTAAAGTAACTGGCTAAGGAGACAAATTACTCGTCTTTGAGAGCATTTCCTCTAGAAGTTGCATTAATGTTTTCACCCAGAGGACCTCTAAAGCAGCCCCTTCACACATTGACACTTGAATATGGATTTATATGACAGATTGTAAAGGCTGCAAAAGCTCTAGCACCTCTATAAAGTGAGATGCAAATTGTATTTATCCAAGGGAGTGAGACAATTCTTACCTTTAAAAAACAAACCCACACCAAAAGTCCCAGCTTCTAATGTGCAGTCAGGAATACCCAAAGACAATGCCAGATCCTCCAGTCTTACTCCCACTGAACTCAGTGGTAGACGTCTCATTGACTACACGTGAAAAAGAAGTTCCAAATCCCTGTATACCACAGCAAGCCCCAGCTTCTTGATTGCACTGGAAATGTTGATACCACTTTGAATGTCTATTAGAAAGCAGAACAAGATTTTTCATCAGAAGCGTATCCTTTTTGCAGCCCTGAATAGTGTTTTTACCTCGAGAGGCTTGCTGTGAGCTCTTTGTGAGTTGTTCTGCTATAAAAGGCAAATATGTTTACCTTACATTCTTGGTTAATTAGTATTTGTTGTATGACCCTCTACTAAAGATAAGTTTGTTCTTTTGTTCAAAGCATATCGAGAAAAGCTCATGCTTTCCATGATGTTAGTCATGTGATGAAAGTGAGCAGGCATAATTTTAATTGAAGCGGTGATGTCTTAGGTGGGAATGGTGTGGGTGCACAGACCCCGGGGAGCCTGCCCCTGACAGCGTGTAGCACACCGTGTTTGAGACCTCTCTGCTCCCAGCCTCTCCTCTTCAGGAAAACGGAGCTTTTTGGCCCTGCGGCCCAAGGCATGCTGAGCCAGTGCTAACACAGTGCATGTCCTGATCTTGGCTTTTGGGGCACCTGGGCTTTACCACCCCCTTCTCTGGAGGCTCTGTCCTCCCAAAGAAAACCAGCACAGTCTCTATTAACTGTTTCAGAAACAAGACATAGCAGAGTTTTCCAGGCCCTACCTCACTTCCCTCTGAACCCATGGACTTTTTTGGTGATTTACAAAGGAGTCCCCCTAAAGCATGTGTCTTCTCCTCTGAATGTTTCTTGTTAAAACAAACTGTCATTCTTTTATAGACCCACCCTTAGACAAGCTGTCCTACCAAGCATGGCCTTCTGATTTTAGCTACCCTGTAGGTATCTGTGGTTTTTAATTCCCCTACCTTTTCCTCCAGCACCTCCATCTCTCTGGGTGCTGGAGCTCAGCACTGTCATCTGAGACCTTCTGCTTCCCCCCCCCTGTTTTCCAGAGCCACACAAAGCTGGACTGAGTTCAGGGGAATGCTCTTCTCCAAGTTTTAGGACCCCTCTGTTGTCCCTGACAGAACGTGATATATCCCTGACCCTGTATAGCCAGAGACGTGGTTTCATAAGCTCAAAAACACCTGCTACCAAGATCTACAAGACAGATTTTCCACATCATCCTTTACACTAAGGGCTCTGTACTGGGTCCTGCTCTGCACTTCTTGAGAGCAGGGAAATTCTTAATTTAGACATGTTTAGGATATATAATTCTCTAAACTTAGCATACCTGAGAACATCTCACATTTCTTGCTCATGTAGGATCAATCCAGCGTCACTCTCACAATAGCTTCTTTGCTGATTTCCCATCAAATCTGTGTATTGATGTTGTGGCCTGAAAAGAATGTCTGATTAGCAGATTTTGTCGCTTACCCCATGCTGGCAGTTGGGGTGTAAATCAGTCCTTGAACAATGCCTGTACTCCGGACAGGTTAGGTGGAGTGAAGACCAGATTTGTTCATAACCAGAGATTGTTGGTGGCTGCAAAAGCACAGCACAATCAAGGGCAGGATCCCCGTCTGGAGCAGAGGTGGTGTCAGCTCTCCTGGGCCAGCACAGCCTCCCGCCGCAGCAGTCCTGTGCCAGTGCAGCATCGGTAGCGTTCATCCTGACTTAGGTGTCTCCCAAACTTCTCCATGCCACTGCCATTCCATGCTGCTCGCCCACTCAGCGTCTGTGAAGTGTCTTGTCCTCTTCAGTCCCTCTCTCATCCCTGCACGCCCGCTAAATGACTCTGTTTTAAGCAGAGTGAAGGACATAGGCAAGTATGCTGCCATGGCATGTTTCACCCTTCATAAGGTACCACTCTTGCCACCAAGCTCAGTCGTTGAGTGCCTGTTTGTGGGGCAAAACCAAGGCTCTGACACTCGCAGGCTATGAACTGTTGTCTGTTACCCAAAAGGCAAAGAGTTTGAGTTGGAGCCAGCAGCCCACATTCAGGCGAAGCACTACAAAATGCACCTGCATGTGAGCTGCAACGCAGAGCTCATTAATTTTAATAGGTATTGTGAATTTAAACCATACACAGACTTTAAAGCAAAACACCTGAAGAGGCGGGAGCAAGTGTTTTTTCCTGCACGTTACAAATGCTCAGAGATGCAGGTTATGGGCACGGTGCATGAGCACTGTGCACACATAACGACGCTGCACGCCAGCGTGGCAGCTCTGCAGAGAGGGGTGAGCCTGCCAGGGCTCCCCAGGGCTCTGCTGTTGTTTAAGGCAGTCAGGTGTATGCTGCAGATGAGAACAAGTAAAGGAGCCGAAAACCAGAGGTTTTGGTTGTATGCAGCGCCTTTTCTGAATTAACATAAGAATTTTCCTGGAGATTAAAATAATTTTTTATTTCATTTCATGTACCTGCAATTTAGAGATAAATCTTTTGAATTTTTCTTACTTGGTTGTTGACTAGGCAAATCTCTCTTTGGTTTCCAAGGGAATTTTGACCAGCAGAACTCTTAAGAAAAAACCTTTGAAAAGGACCTTTCCCCATCCCATCCTCTGTCTCCCCGCCGTCTGCCTGTAGATGTTGCATTTACTAGAGTGGAAGCTGGAGCAAGCAAAAGAACTCTCATGGCCAGGCTGCCGAATCAGGATAGTGCAAAATGAACCAGTCTTTCCCCATCTGCAAAGCCAAGTATTGCCGTTTTGTACAGGTCCTGCGTGGCTGAGGTCACACAAGTCCATGCAGCGCTTTGATAAGCTCTGGAAAAGGTGTGAAGCAGTCACTCCTATGAGATGCGTTGCTGACATGCCAGACATGCGTTGCTGCTAGGATGCATCCAGCGCAGCTCCCGGGCAGAGCACAGTGGGGGGAGGTGAAGAACCATTTTGTCTTGAGGACTGGCTGGCCAGAGCCGCTGCGGCAGGAGTCGCACCAGTCCCAGGTCTGTGAGCACCAGGGCATGACTTGTGCCAGAGGAGGGGCACATGGCTTGGCCTCTGTGGAAAATAAAAGTAATCTGTAACAGGGATGTAATTACAGCTGTGAATGATGATGTTAGATACCCTGTCTCTAGCTTTCACTAATGGGAAAAAGTCCTGATTCTGGGTCTGGCAGAGCCCATAGAAGCATCCCATGATAGCAGATTTCCCCACATTACCCAGGGCTGTTGTTGCACAGCTGGAGCAGTAGCTTTGGTGGTAAAGGAGACTAGTCCCTGGAACCCTAACCCTTCACTCCAGTGACCTGTGGAGATGGGAGGGAAGAAATTTATATAGAAACTGATTCTTCAGACCTGTCTGTGTCCGCCTCTCCACGATCTCCTACTAACTGGCGTGTAGGGAGCCACAACAGAGCTGAGCTGTCTGATGTGATAAAGGTGTTTACTCCTTACTGGACTTCATAACCACTGCCTTGCCCAGCACAGCCACTGCCTGGGGACTGCCTGCAGGCTCTGGAGAGGAAAGCAGAGTTTACCATTTGGGAGTACAAATCTTACTGTAATTGGGTGCTGAGATTGGGCCCTGTCGATGAATGAATTATTTGTGTGTTTACTTGGAATATTTGATGAAACGTACAAGAAAATACTGCCTAGCTACTCTCTGATGAATACTTTTTCAGAAATTATTGTTTCTCTGTATACAGGTTTTATGGAGTTCTAGGCTTAATTACGGTATCTAGGAGGGGGCAAACCAAGCTAGTCATGGAGAGGAGAAGATAACAAATCAACACTCATCTGACTTACAGAAATAAAATTATGGTTGTGGTGCTATGCCTGCCACAGGCTGTTTGAAAAAAACTGAATTTGAGAAAATTGTGCATTCCTATCCAGATAGCAGCTTATTCAGCTCAGCTAGTCAAAAGGAGGACCAAGCATCTCTGTGCAGCCTGGCTGTGGTCAGGAGGGATGTCACTTAGGACCTGTGAGAGGAGTCCAGAAGATGAACATCGAACAGCATCTCCAGTACCTTCAGCACAAAACCGAGCTGACCTTGTCTAGTTTTCTGCTCTTCCTTTTCTTCTTCTGCAAGGATAACACGACTGTAGCAGAGTTACATTTAGCACATTAGGAATTTTCACCCTTCCTGCTTACAACAGGTTGAAAAGTAGTCTGGTTTATTCAAACTCACAAAGAGGAGCCAGCAGACAAGGAGACCATTCATTCAACTTTTTTTTTTTTTTTTTGCTTTGGTTTTGTTTTGGTTGGTCAAGTACTTTGTTATTTCTTTCATTGCTACTTTTGCTTACCACTCACCTGACAGGGCACTTTAGTGCCAGCAGCACAATTTCAGTATTCTTCAGCAGTCATTTTCAAGGTGGCAACATGAAAAGCATTAGCAGTATATTCTGAGAAACTACTCCCATAGGATACTGTGGAAGCAACCTGTCTCCTCATTTTATGTGCAGCTAGTGGAGGCTGTTTCCTGCTGATGAGCATGGTGTAAAGTAGTGCACCTGTGCTCAGGTTCACAGGTGTAGCAGCTTTACACGTAAAGGGGAATCTCCTTTATTGATTGCTGCTTCATGTGCTGTGCATCCAGCTCCCTCATTGCATGGAGAGGAGTTAGGTAGAGATGCAAATTTGGTAGCTTTGTACTGGAAATCATGTCCTGAGGTCACAGCTAACCATTGTACTAGTGGAGCAGATGAGGTGTTAACCTCTTCATTTTTGGTCTTTGAATACACGTCACCGGTGTTTGTCCTTTAATTTATAAACTTTTGATTTATAAAGACCCTGCAATGGCAAGCAGGCCTGGTCTGCTTAGGGGGATATTTCATGAACTACTTAGGAAGTTTATAAAACAGACTCCCTAGATTATGAAGCAAGGGGGTATCTGTTTTGTAAGGAACATGTTATGAAATTAATTTGTCTCTAGGCCTAACTTCATTATTTTAATGATCCCACTGGTGGTTGTCGTAGGTGTCGTTCTGTGTATATATATTGACCTACATGCTTGTGATCATTTATGAAATCTAAGATTTAAAAATACATTGGACCTTATTAATTCCTTGCCTACTTTCAATGAAATAAATGGAGGTGGTTTGCATATTGGTAGAATGGGCCAAATCTCTCTTCCAGTGAAGTCAATGAGAGTTTTACCATAAACTTAAATGGAAACAAAATAAGCCTTATTCTTTTAGAAGATTGCCCTAATAGTAAATCTGGCCAAAACAATGCCTAGTGTAACCCTCTTGACCTCTGTGGAGTTACACCAGGGATGTATACTGATGTGATGTGTGGAGAGGAGTTATGAGAACCTGAACATTGTAGTAAGATGCTTCTGCTGGGCATCCACAGTACTCGGTCTCAAAAACGTCTGAAGGTGTAAAACGAACAGGCAAATGAAGACAAAGCATCATGCATTTATGGGTGCATGCACATGCCTTTCCTGGTCAGTTGGCCTTCCCAAAGAGATGATTTCTCTCATTTTGAAGGAGTTACTCCAAATCTGTACCTGTATAACTGAAATCAGAATTAATCTATTCATGGGTTAATAAATTCTTTAAGAACAAAGTGCATATTTAAATAGAAAAAATATCCAGGCATGCAAACACAGGATTCGTATGTGAAAGCATAAGGGAGGCTAGATCTCTGGAGCACAGAGTAACAAGATGGTGTGGACGATGCCAGGCTGTAGCTGACACAGGTTGTGCGCCATGCTGCTGCTAGCCACATCGACTTTGCCTAGTTCCTCTGTTACATGAAATGTAATAAACTCACGAGTATACCTAGTCCTTGCAGCACATCAGCTTATTCCCTTGTGCTGTACTGACACTAAATGCATAATGTGGTGACTGAAAGAGGTAAGTGTTGTCAAACACTCTCATCCCTGGTATAATTCCATTGATACAGTTACACCAGGTTGGTGGCTCTCCTAACCCAGTTTGATAGCTGGGAGAAGCTGCAGAGATGGAACAAAACTCCAGAGTTATAAACTCACATCTCTGTGCTCTGTCCACCAAACTGCCTACTCCTTCACCTCATCTGCTGTGATTAGCATGTACTTAAATCTTTTGATGCTTAAAAAAGAAATTACACCTGTAAACATTTTAGATGGGTTTGTTTTTTGTTTTTACCTGATTTGCTCTCACTTGAAACTCTGCCAGGCAGGATGGCTGTTAGCTTCGCGTGCATGCACGATTGCATTCCTTATTGATGCAGTCACTGTGACGACTGCAGGCCTGTTGGAGCTGGGCACCAGGACAGATAGGCTGAGCAGAGGGATTCTGGTGTTCACCTGTACTGTGTTGATTTCACTTTACTTCAGTATGGTACGCGTTCAAAGGCTAAAATTGCTGCTTTTTTATCTGCTGAGGACCACATAAAGCAAAACCTGAAAGGAGTCCTGCATGTGGATGCTGGGAAGCTATTAGGCAGCATTTGCTCCGTTACTCTTGGTCAGACTCAGAAGGGATCAGTTGGCAAGCATTGGAAACTGAGATTTGCACCGTAAAGCTGAAACGCTGAAGGAATCCCAGTGCAAAGGGCAGGCTCCTGTTACGCCTCTCTCCTAATGGAGTGCAGATGATACCAGTGCTGCAGGTAATCCATTTAGATCTGGTAGATGCTTTTGCAGCAGCAAATCTCTCTCTCTTGAGAAAGCAGACAATGAAAACCGGGGACTCCTTTTAACTTCTTTGGTGTCATACTGTGTTATGCCAACAAGTTGTACCAGTACGATTGACACCAAAGGCTGCAGCTTTGGCATTTGGGGAATGTGGGGTGCCTTCTGGGAGACGGCTGCCTAAATTCTGCCGTTGCAAAACTTACATACAATTTCACGGACAAATTTGGCTAGTGGAACTCCGTGGGAACCAGTAGATGACCACAGAGAAACTGGGTCCTCTGCTTGTGCTGGGGTTGTCTGGGAGGGAATGAGGGCTGAATCTGGGCCAGTAGTACTTACCGCTGCTGTTGCATGAGGAAAAAAATTCAGTGACCGCTTTTTAATCTTACGGCGGGTGGGGGGGGGAGAAATCATGCATGGATTTGTAACCAGTTCCAAACATATTTCCTCTTCTGTTCACATCCAGTTCTATTGTGTTTGCAGACGCAAGGGTTAAAGCGGGGGCCTGCTTCTGCTTTCAATTAAATCAAAGGATGTTTTGGCCTTGACTTCACTGGGACCACAATCAAACCCATGACCGTAGTTTTGTATTTAAGAATGAATCTCTTGCAGTCACATAAAAAAGCCAGGTTCAGCTTTCAGTATCTCATCAGAATCCAACAGTTAACGGTTTTCTTATTATTTTAAAGTTTTTGCCAAGCTTATTTCTGTAGGGCAAGTGTCCTCTGTGCAGCAGGTGTATTGCTGTCTCCTTCCCAGGTGTGGGTTCCCTCTCCGTAGCCCATAGACAGGGACTCCCCCTTTTTTTGTGAACATGGCTGAGGAGCTGGGCTCTTCCCAGTGGAGATGTCAGCGTGTTTTTTCCTCTCAGTCCCTGCTCTCCAGCTGCAGTAACAAAAAACCTACTGGAAATTCCTCTTCGCTTCTGCCTTTCATCTGCCAACAGCTTGGGCTTACCAGCAAACACTGTTACACAAGTCTTCCTATTTGGTGTGGATGTATGGGCTTTGATGGTTGTTTTCCCTTCAAAATAGCTTTTTAACAAATTGTTCTTGATGCGTTCAGTTTCTTTAAGTGAACAGCCAGGAAAAATACATTGGGTACAGCTTAATCGAACGTAAGAATAAATAGGAGCATCATTTGTTCATTCATCATTTAACAAAATTTTTTAACAAAAGTATGGATAGAGAGAACTGGATGCAACTTCCCAATTACATACGGGCTTGTAGAGAATTATAACCAGTTACGGTCTGCCTGTAGCTCCTCGCAGTGTCTTCATGCCAGAGCAACTGGTGGTGTGAGCTGTACTGGAGGTGTACAGTAGTATAATTGCAGCAGTGTTACATTCTGGGACTGGGCAAAATAGGTGTAGTTTACTCACTGGAGGACAGAGGGATGGGCTGCAGGAAAAGCAAATAGAGGAAGGCTGTGAGATAAGCCTTTTTTTTCCATATTATCATTCTCGGGAACAGAAGAGCTTTACCAGTTCAGTGAATCGGCATACCAAGCAATTGCCCAAGAAGCACGGGCAGTTTCTTTTAAGCAGAAAGCTACTTTATCCCTACCCAGAGAGGCTGGTATCCTTCCTATTCACAGCAGTGGAGAGTGTCCCGACGCAGCGGCGGCAGATGTGGGCACTGAGGGTAGCCTGGTGTTCTTGCTCGTCCCAGACAGTGCAGTGCTGCAGAGTTCTGGGCAGCCCATGCCTGGGAACTTTTTCCT
>VZTL01097004.1:0-15149 GCA_013400535.1 Scopus umbretta | reverse complement strand
GGGGGTGTCCCAACCTCATCTCTTGCCTTGAAGCAACACTTGTCTCTTTGGGTCTCGGTGCTTGGAAGGTGCTGGGGAGGAGCAGATAGCCCTGCTGCCACAGTCCCTGCCGAAACAGCCTCTCCATTTCTCTTGGTAGCTGTTTGCACGGCCGTGCCTTTTACATTGCATGCCAGGAATTAATTTATTGCCAGGACGGTGTTTGCATTGCTTGTGCAGCGTATAAATAGGCTATAAATAAGATGCTGATTTCTAATCGCTGCACAGCACCGGAGGAAACGCTCACACCAGGGTGTCGGGGCAGCGTCCGTGCTCCCCTGGCCCATCCCTCGCCAGCACCGGTGCGTCCCTTTTCGGAGCGGTGGCAACTCCCGGGCAGGACCCTGCAGGCAGCGGCTCTGCCACCACAGCACCAGCCAGTCCAGCTGCTAAAATCAGCTCAGCAGTAAATAACACAGGTAGATGAAGGGCAGTGCCAGACCCGTGGGGCAGCACCCACTGGTGCTGGAGGGTCGGGAGGGTTGTTTTAGCTGCTTGCACGCCCCCCCCGTAGCCATCACAGGGTAAACCCAATTCCTCTTCCCCCACTCAGCCTGCCTGTGGGTCCGTGCAGCGTAACTTGCATATGGCAGATTATTTACTCCTGCTTTGTAACCTCTTTGGTGAGGGGGAGCAAAGAGGAACATGTATTGGGTTTGTTCCTATAGTAACCATGGTTGCCCAAAAGCTCAAATGTAGGGGGAAAAGTAAAAAAGGAAAAATTGTGCATTTCTAAGCAGAGCATCTCAGCAGGGCGAGAGGGCTGGGCGAGGGCGGGTGGAGGTGGGACCTGAGCTCCTTATGGCAGCTCCCGCGCAGGTTATTAGGAAAATGGGGCCAAGACCTGTCTTACAGATGCACTGCTTTAGGGAGCCAAGACGCTGACGTTACGGCAGGGTGACTCACCAAAGCCAGGAGCGTTTTGCAGAATTTGCCACGAAATGCTGTGAAATGACAGGACTTGACGTGGCTGCTGCAATGCCAGGAGCGAGGTGCCCTCGCGCTGTTTGAAGGCCGCCGCGAATTGGGTGCTGGAGGAGGAGGCACCCATCGTGGGTCCCCTCACCGCGTCGTGCTGGGGCTGGGCTGGCACGCGTCCCCGCCGGTGCAGGGACCACCTCGCTGCCAGTGCCCTCCTGTTGGCAGAGGTAGAAATGCCACCTGCAACGGGGACAGAAACAGCAACGGTGCAGCAATCAGGTGCCTATACCCAAGGGAAAGCTGTTTTGCCATAAATTAGCGCTTTTCCCAGTTTTAGATGCTGATGCAGTTTGCATCTTACAGCCAGAATATTAAAAAGCAAAACTGCTTCCACCCCAGCCAGGCGATGGCAGGGGGACAGGCTGCTGTGCTGGCCTCCCCTTTCACTGCCCCTTCACGCTGTGCCAGCCCCCCGGGGGAAAAGGCTGCCCGCTGGGCACTCCTATAGCCTCTGACATCCCACAGAGCGAGCTAGGTTTGAGTAGCAGCCCCAAACGCCCCAGTTTTGTTGCAAAAAAAGGCTAAATCGAAGACACGGCCGCTGCAGGGAAAAGCTGGTGGTGCTGCTGCTGGAGGTGAGCTGGGCTGAGGGGTAGGAGCAGCCTGCCGCGTTGGCAGAGGCTGGCTGCAATGCAACCTTTGCAGCAGCAGGTTCCCCGCCGTGGGGCATCATTGGCAAAATACCTTCCAATTGCCAGGCTTGCAGGGGCGGGCGCCATCGCGAGATACGTTTCAGCTCTCAGTGGAGGCACTGACACGCACCACAGGCATCTAATGGCACTTGTATTAGCGATGTAGCCCTTCATGCATGTAATACATTTCCTATTATCACCGTAGCCCGAATACTAATAACCCCTGGGGCCAGATGATGGGTGAACCGTGGGCTCAAGACTTAACAGTGAATTTAAGCAGCAGAAGGTGGAAGGGCAGGGGTGGGAGAAGCTGCCCATGACGGGGCCCCACTTCTCGCTTCAAGAGGGGGAATTTCTGGGGAGGTGTCGCAGGGACGGTGGTGGGCAACCACCTCGCTGACAGCCCTGTGTGTCCTTTCAGACGAGCGCTGTGCTGTGTGCGGGCGGCTGTGCCCTGCTGGCCCTCAGCTCGCTGCTGGCCATCGTCGCCGTCCTGCTGCCCGGCGGAGCCTGCGAGAGGCGAGTCTGCACCCTGGCTGGCTACATGCAGACAGCAGCAGGCAAGTGACAGGGACTTTGCTTTTTGGGGTGGAACGATGGGGTTTCCCCCAGGGTGCTGCCTGGCCATTCACGGCATCCTGGGCCTCAGCAACAAGAGGCGCTTGCAAACCCTGACCAATGCTGGGAGAAAAGAGAGCAGCCCTTTGCTTTAGCAATTGCCTCCTGTATCCATGTTTATAAAAATCTATTAAAAATCCCCCCTGCCCAAACGTGCAGGGCTGAGGCAGAGAGCCTGGGCTGCAGGTCCCACTCACGGCACCCTGCTCAGCCTTGTGTAGGGCAGGGGGCCGTGGCCAGTGGTGGACACCAGGCTGCCTGCTGGCAAGCTGCTGCTGTTCCTCCTGGGGTCTAGCAGATGCCTCCTGTGAAGTTCATAGTCCCATCTGGGCCGTCTTTGCGGTTAAGCCTCTGGAGGGATTTCCCTCGCTGGGCCTGACACCTGAGTCGCCCACCCTGTCCCCCATCTCCCCCTGGCCTCCCTGGGCACCCCGCTTGATGCTGCGCTTGCTTGTATTTCCATCGCAATTGCTAATACTTCTGCCTTTGAGAAGTATTAATGCAGAGGGGAGGAGGCAGGCAGCTGGGGAAGGTCCGTCCCCATCCTGCGCTCCCTGTGGAGGGACAAACCCCACCTGAGACCAGTCTCCACTGGAGCCACATCTCCGGGAGCTGAAGTGTTGGACTAAACAATCCCAACTGGACACAAGCCGCAACAGGAGATTAAGCCGCCTGTTCATGCCTGTGCCCACGAATAAACTCCTTTCCTTGGAGAAATCTTTAGGGCCAGCCAGGCTTCGTTATCTGCCTGGCAGCATTCAAGCAGCTTTTGAGGGAAATCCTGTTACATGCTCTCCTCACCAGGGCTCATCCCACAGGAGCCGATTTGGGAACAGATGGAGGGGCCTGGCCCCTTAGCCACATCTGCTCCCGCTCAGCTGGGCTGTGGGTGGGCACCAGCAGCTGCTTGCGGCCCATCGCCAGTGACCGATGCATCCTTTGGAGGCCACGATCTGGGCATTCCCATCACCCCTCCGTGTCAGGTGGTGACTGTGGCCAGCAGGTCCCCTGGGTGCAGAGCAGAAGCTGGAAGAGCTCCGTGCCAGCCTGGCTCAGCCCCAGCCTGGGGATGGCATGGGTCACTAGGAGGTGGCTCAGGGTGGTCCGGAGCGAGGTCTCCCGTGCAGGAGAGAAGTGGGATGGAAAGGGGCAACCCTGCGTTACCTTTGCTCAAGGGGGGGACACGTCCCCGCCGCGTCTGGCTCTGCAACAAGAGACAAGCCGGTGCAAAGCAAGGGATTAGGAAGAGTCCCTGAAAAGGAAACAGACTGTGGCAGATAAATACAAATGAGGTGCTCCGAGGGCTTTTGGTAATATTGAACAGGCTGTAAATAAACTGTAGGCTCTAAGCGTTATTGACAAATGAAAATTTACTGGGTACATTCGAGCAAGCTAATGGGTTGCTTTAAACCCTGGCGATGCCTTGCTAAGCATTTTGTATTGCGCTTTTTAATTTTGGTTCGCTGTGGATTAATTCCCATTCAGAGCGAGGCAGCCCTGAGTCAACAGAATTAAGTGGTTTAATGTATTTGGATTCAGAAATGCTGCCCCCCATAATTTTTCTCCCTGTTCCCCCCCACCCCCAGGAGGAAGCTCTTCATTAGAAATCAGCTGCAGCCTAGCAAGCAGCTGGGTGACAGCTAAATTCCTCCCCAGAAATCACATTATCTCAGAGAAAAGCAGGGTTTTTAGGGGAGATGAATTTATATGGGAGAGAAGGAAAGGAGAGCAAGCCCATGAGGTTTGGTAGAGCAGCTTTCTGATGGGGGGGGGGGGCAGCTCTGTCCCTGCTGCGGTGTCAGCTCTGCCGGGGGAACCCCTATAAAGCCACCACAAGATGCTGGTGGATCAGCAGGAGGGAGCCACATTCCTCCCAGATGCCAGGTTTCCCTGAAGCACAGCAGGTCCCACAGGCACCTTCCCTCTGCCTGTCCTGACATTTCCCCCCTGAAATCAGAATTTTGCTCCCATTTTCCCATCCCACAAAAACAACTCGAGGTATTTTGCGGAGGACCAAAGGCACAAGTAAATAAGCTTAATAGTATAAAACATTGAATCAGGCAATGTAATTTCCCAATAAAGGGCCAGGTGCATGAAACATGCCATAAAGTGCATGAGCAGAGGCACTGGCAGAGCCAGAATCAGTCCCCACGGGCTCTGTGCTGTGTCAGACAGATGCCCTGAGCCACACTCACTTAAATCCAGGTGCAGAGGCCAAGCAGAACCAAACAAGACCCAATCCTCAGAGCAGTCCCACAGTAAGGGGAAGCCTGGTTCAAGCTGTATCTTTAACACTTTCCTGCTATTTTTTAAAGATCCAGGCTGTGTCTTTTCTAGTTACAGAAGGAAGGAAGATAGAAACCTCATGCAGACAGAGCAGAGCATTAATTGCAGACACACACGTGCCATCAGGGTTCAGAGCTGGGCTAATTGCCACCATGCACTGAACACATGATTCCTGATGCCTGGCATCCACCCCTTAGAAAAAGAAAGAAAACAACAAAACACCCAAACAACATATCCACTACAAATGACAAGAGAATGATCCCTAATGAAAGAGTAAATGATCAGCAAAGCAAGAGAGAAAGGAGGAAGGGTAAAAGACAGAACATTTGCTCAGCGCTCACACTCTACAAGCAAAGTGGAAGCTGTCCCACAGAGATTAGAAATGGGGCTCGCTCCCTAAGCATGATGCCAGCTCACTAAAATTAAACTTCTGCTATGATACCTCCTCCCAAGCTCCTCCCAAGCCTGCATAGCAGCACCATCAGAGATGCTGGGGTGGCCAACCTGGCCCCATTTATGTATGGGTCAGCGGGGTGGCCCCCCCAAGCCCCAGCTGCAGCCCATTGCTGCTGATGGCAAGGGGCCCTGGGGCTAACCCCTGGGACAGGGAATGCAGATGGGTGCACAGCTGAGATCCTGCCACAGTTGTGTTTTAGCAAAAGCCTCTTTGTTGACATTTTAAAAATAAGAGTTAATTCCAGGGAGAAATGTCTCCTGCCCTATGGGGCTGTGAGGGAAGGGCAGGGGATGTTCTCCAGGGCTGGCTGTACCTGTACAACCTCTCCGGTGGCTTCCAGGTGCTGTGCCAGGGCGGTGGGGTTTGTAGCTGGACATTACAGTTTATCTCTGTAAAGCTCTCAGACCAGTTCTCAAGCAACTGCCAGTGGCGAAGCTGCTGGAAGGAGCACGGGGCCATCACAGTGCTTCAGGCACCGGCTTCGCCCACCCGCACCCATCAGTGACGCCCCAGGGAGCCCCGAGGCCCCACTCCGAGCTGTCGGAGCCCACACAGTCCCCAGCAGTGCCACCACATTAGGGGAGTGTCCTGAAGGCCGGCGGTGCCGAGAGCCAAAGCAGCCTTTGCTGGGTTTCCAGCATGGACCATGTCTACTCCCTGCCCGGGAGCATCTGTGCTCCCACGGGAATGGCCTTTCCAGAGGAGCGAGACTCGCTACTGGTGCAAACCAAGATTTGAGCCGAGGCTGAGTAAACCCTGTCAAAGAGCAAATCTGGGCAGCTTTCTGCTTTTGGGGCTTGTGGGACTAAAGGAACTATTATGGGTCTGCTGTGGGATTAAGCTGCTGGCGACCGCGCTCTGGCACCAAAGTGGATTGCTTCTGCTGCTTAGGAAGAGTGACAAACCTTCATAGGCGGGCAGCAGGGACCAGCAGCCTCCCTCCACACCTCCTGTTGCTACCCTAAAAGCCTCAAGGAAACCCAGGACTCTCGCTTTTTGGAAGCTTTTCACCATGTGCTTTTCAGGCAATGGGCTCTTGCTTTGCAGGTGGGTGGTGGCCGATCCACCAGTGGTTAGCAACTGGATGCGCCCCCAGCTGCCCCCCGGCTGCTGACCCCTTCCCTGGTCTCCCAAACGTGCCTGTGAAACGGCCAGGCAGGAGGAGGCTCCAGAGCTTTGCACCTCGGCGAGGGCACGGACACAGTCGAGCGTGAGGGAAGCCTGGCGAGAGGTTTGCTTTCACCCCACGCTGCTCTCTGTCTAATCCTGCCACCATCAGCTCACTGCTGAAGACAAACCCAGTGCTGAGGGCAAATGATCCTGACCTGCCTGTGCCTTTCTAAGGCTCTTTTCGTTTCAAAGAGCAATTTCCCACCATCGCTACGACAGAATCAGAACAGTCATAAGACTCCAGCAAGACAGGCAGAAACCCCCAGTTACACAACTCCCTTACTTAGCTGCACTTTAATCCCAAGTTTCATGGCAGTCCCAAGAGCTTCTTCCTGCAAAATTTGATTGCATTCTGCAGCCAAGATCCCTACCTTGCTGGCAGAAGCACGATGGCATTACAGAGAAGGCCTCAGCTTTTGGTTAGTTAAGCAGCAAAACAAAATACAGGAGACCTTGTGCTTTTTGAAGTAGCATGTGATTACTTAAGACACTGATCATCAGGTAAGAACACATAAAGAGGGAGAATCGTTCATTTGCAGATCAGTGTGAATCTTTTAAATGCACCGCATCCCAAGGACTGAAAAGCATTTTTTTAAAATGGGCTGTGCCATTCCCCTGGGAGTGCTGCGGGACGGGTGGGAGGTTTGCCCCAGCCTTGGGATGCAGGCACGTGCTGGGGGCAGCACAGACGTGGCAGGTCCCTGGCCAGGAGGCTGTCCCAGGGCCTGTCACAGTGTGATTTAGGAAGGCAGCATGTGGTCACTGCCCGCCTTGTGCCTCCTGTCCCGCCCTGCATCTCAGCCCACCTTTGGGATCGATGGTGCCCTGTTTTTCCCAGCTTGTGCAGGCTCTGAATGGCAAACAGCGCCATCAGCCACGTCTGTATTGATTCTTCAGGCTAATATCGATCAGCCTGGTGACATATAGGTAATGTGTATTTAGTAACCTGGATAAAAATAGCACCAAGAGGGTGTACAACTGAGCTGCATGGGTACTCCGACCTTCGCTAGCGTCTCCATGGTGGCAGCAAATAGAGCGGTCGTGGCTGCCTGATAATTGCTGACCTGCTATTAAAAAACGCTGTGAAAGTCTGCCCTTCCCTGCTGCCGTCACTACCATGCGAGGCGGTTTTGGAGTGCTGCCTGATGGGGTCTCTGATGACCGGGGTGCCACTGGGGCTGTTGCCACGACTCAGGAAAGAGCAGCTCCGCTTTCGTCCCTGTGTTTTGCCCTGTAGCTCGAACGCTGCATTTTTAGGGCCAAAAGATGCTGTGAGCTGACAGAGCTTCGTGGACATCAGTGCGTGTGGCCAGTCTGCACCTGCAGTTGCCTGTGAGGTCTCGGATCCCTCCCGTCCTGCCCCTTGCCAAGAAATGATACTGAAATAACGGCCTGGGGAAGGTGCTCTGCCAAATATCACCTTCCGATGCACTGAAGGACTCGTGGCACCAGCAGCCGTTGGCGATGCTGGAGAGCAATGTCCGAGGATGTTGCAGGGGCCACAGGACAATGGGGACATGCCCACTGCTGCCAGGGTGCAGGCAGTGTCACAGCACGGCCCCTGCAGCACCTCTTTGAGGAGACATAAGTGGAGCAGACACCTGCCCAAGGCAGGGGACAATTTGGGGTTGGGTGGCCAACGCCGTGACTGACACTAAAAATGCTCAGGGCCAGCTGAGGAGACGAGGGTCTGAGCCGGTCCCAGAGCGTGCAGCTTTCCCACCCGCTCCCACACAGCCTGGGCTGGGGGCCGACCCGCAGCCGGTTTCCTGATGGGCGTTTTCATGGCCGCGGTGCCTGGAAGCCCCATCCTGTTGACGCCGAGGGTTGTTTGTCAGAAGACAGCCTTGGGATTTGGAAGAGGAACTTGGCAGCGGCGGCAGGGAGGGGAGCAGTGCCCTGTTGTCCAGGCATTGATTTGATTTAAAATCACCCAAAGCTTCCCCCATCCCGGTTTTAAAAATAGCATCTTGGCTTTTATCGCAGAGCCCGTGATGTCCCTCTTCGTGTGGGGCTTGAAAAATGTGCTCAGGCCTGATGCAGTGACATTGCTGGCTGTGTTCGATCACCAGAGCAGCATTAAAAAAATGTTGCCGCAAAGCTGTTTCCAGCCGTTCACAAAAGGTCCTCCAAAACTGCAAGACTTGGCTAAGCAAGAGGAGAAGCACCAAAAATAAAGCAAAGTCCATCCTTGATGCAAGGTGCTTGGGCATGAAAGTAAAAAAAAAGCAGCGTAAAACCTGAACCCAGAGATGGGTCCAGCTCCGGAGTCGCAAGGGCAACTCTTCTGTTTTCCCCTTGTCTTTCTCTGGAAAGAGCAACGCTCCCATCACAGCTGGGAGTAATTGCATGATCCTCACCACTGCTCAGGTCCTCGTTGCCATCTTCACCCTCTCCCTTCCACATTTCACATCTCGCCCTTGCAATAGAGACAGCAACCAGCAATGCTGGAAGCCCTGCTTCCTTCCCCGGTGCAAGGCCCTTTCCCCCCCGCTCTCTTTAATTACATTAGCAAAGTCGAATAACTGCCTTTGGCACGTTATTATTCAGTCAGTGAACTCTCACTAATTCCTGACACAACTAATAAATATCTGGTGGTAGGAGCCCGCTGCTGGGGCGCGGTAGAGGGGGCTCTGTCGCAGCCCAGCCCGAGAGGCACTTTGCTCCAGCGCTAATATTGCTTATGCTTGACTTATACGTGCTCTAATTTTTTTCCCTCACACTGATGCAAATCCTCTTTTGCTGCATTTTTTGCCAATTTGCTCCAGAATTCAGCTCAGTAAAAGCTGTCACCATCCTGGGCCTTGGGCTGGTGTGTCCTGGAGCAGGGACTGCTCTGAACCCTGCAGCGATGCTGGGCACCAGTGCCAAAACCCAGCTGATGTTATTCCACCCGTCTCTGCATGTTTCTGAATTTGTTGAACTCTCGTGTTAAAGCCAACAATTGACTTTTTTTCCATCTACCTGCCAACTGGGAGGTGCCACCTGGGAGGACGTTGCAGGGGAGCAAAATGAACTTGCCAGATCCGCAGATTGACGGGCATGAAAGTGGAACCACAAACATCGACTCAACTTCAGCCTTTCACTGGAGGAAATTTTTACTTCTGCTGAAACAGTAATTTCTCCATGCTCACTTTGGTGTGTGCGTTCTAGTGACAGATCATCTTGGTTTGAGAGCCATTTCGTGATTTTACTTTCAAAACCTAAGATCTTCAGCAGAGAGCCAGACCATTAAACTCAGCAGTAAAAGGGAGAGGGGCTGGCAGCTTTCCTAACGGCCAGGCTCCCTGCCACAGGTTAAGTGTAGATCAGCCTTCCCCAGGGTTTAAGCTCATTTCATACAAGGTGCAGAGCTGCTGAAGGAGAAGGGGCCAGGTCCTGGGTGCACTATGCAGCAGCTGAACCGTGCAGGAGCCTTGTCGGGGGAAGCTAGGGGATTAATTTCCATCTGACATTTGGACAGTTTTCTTTCTTCTGCTTAGTTCTCAAACTATGGTTTGATTTTCTCCAGGTGCAGCTTCGCCATTTGGCACAAACCTGCTGACTTGGTGCCTTTGCCCTCCCCTCAGACCGGGGACACGGCAGGAGCAGCGCGCCTGGGCTAACGCCGGGAGCAGCGTATTTCTCAGTAGCCTCATTTAGAGAATAAACCAGCCATGTCCTTTCGTTGGTTTCTTGGAGAGGGGCAATACATTTCCAGTGGCATCAGTGACAGAAGCAATATCCTTTCCTTGCTGTCATTGGAAAAAAGCAGTTTTATGCTGCAAGAAAGAACTAGTTCACTTGTACAAAACATATTTTCTATTCCCTTAAACCTGGGGAAATCCTTGTCATATTAATATGTGGCTGAATTGCCTCTCTTTCAACAGTTCTCCTAGGGATTTGAGTTTAGACTAGTTACTGCAGTTGGATGCAGTAACAGTCCATAAAAAGTATATTTTGTAAATAATAACAGTGCTTTGTAGTAAATGGGAACAACAAATAACAAGTGCCACTGGGACTCCAAAGCTGCTGCCTCTGAGGAAATACCAGCCAGCCCCAAGGACCTCAGCACCATGCCAGAGCCATGTGTTTCAGATGGGAAAACCCACACTTCAGTTGTAGAGGGATTTTTTTTTTCCTTTGCCTGTGACTCTGTTCAGTTTGCAGGCCGTTGTTCCTTCTTCTATGGCACAGGATGTTTACTCCCATTCTAACATTTTCAAGGTACCAGCATGGAGCTCAGGGGTGGTATCGGAGGGCTCTTCAAGCCATGTTTCCAAGCAGGCTCCATCACTTGAGTTTTTGGGCAGGGATGGCTTTGATTATGGTTTACCTTTCGTGGAGCTTCACCGTGCTTGTTGGTTGTTGCAGGAGAGAACCACTGCAAGAGAGGGTCTTTCTTCCCTTGCAAGTTCAGTTTGCTGGTAGCACAGACAGGACTTCATAAGCTGGATCCTGCAAAGCTTCTGAGCATCTACCATTTAACAGCTGTCATTAGTGGCTGCCCAGCCTGCTTGTTGCATGCCCACAGTGCTGGGAAGAAGCATGTCTCCCTATCTCCTTGCTATGTGATTATGTGCTTCAGCTGATGTTTCTTTTCATAAATGGTTTGACTTTTCCCTTTTTCCCCCCTGGCTTGGCTCATGCTTGTATCTGCTGTTGCTGGGAAGATGGAGACAGACCCTTGCAAACTCCCTCCAGGGCCACCTGAATATCCTCCCTTGCTGCGTGGAATGGAGCTTCTAGCTGAATTTCATGCATCCTGAAGCAATTGTGTAGAGGTCACATCATCTTTACTGATTCATCTCATCTTTACTGATTCATCCATCTGGACTGAGTGTGTAGTGCGTAACACAGAGAGAGAAAAAACCTTCCCCATCCTCTCTGATGCTACAGGGAGCGTGGGACTGTCATGGGCAGTTTGCTGGTCAGTCTGCTCAAGAGACGGATGCATGCACTTCAGGGAGCTTTGGTCAGCTCCAGTGTCCAGCCCTTTTTTTCTGTCAATGTCAGAAGTTTTTGGCCTGCTGTGATGTGCTAAAGCCATATTAGCAGCATGGAAGACACCTGGCCTTGGTGTCAGACATAAATGTTTGCCAGGCTGGTTGGTTCCTGACTGTAATTTAACAGGCATCTGAAGGCGGGGACAAGGACCCGTCAGGACACGGAGCAGGACAGTACATAGCGATGAGAGCAGCACGCACAACTATCTGCCAGCAGCAACATGCTGCCCCATAACCTGAAGCTTGGTATCAGTATAGGGTGAAGCAGTGAGCCCCCAAATGCCTCAAGATCTGTTTTTCTGAGATTAGATGGAGCTCACACTATCTGTAGATCTGCCTGGGAAGTCATTACAGGCCCTTGCTGCTGTTGTACAGTGGAGATGTGTTGGCCTAGCCTTGGCGAGCAAGGTGATAAATCTGGGCTGCAGCTGCTCACTGTCCTTTGTGTCGCAAATTGCCCAGGCAGTTAAGAACGCTGTGTTCATGCATCAGCCAGTCCTACTTTAAGAGAAGGCATACACAGCGACAGGGTTTCCCTGAGAAAGGAGCTATGAAGGTCTGACAGAACGGGTCTTTCCAACGCCTACAGCCCTGGCTGACCGGCAGGGTCTTGGCTGCCTGGGTCAGACCCTTCGGTGGGATGCAGGGCGTTTCAGTCCTGCTTTGCTTGCTCTAGACGAGCATTTGGCTTCAGCGTCCCGAATAACTGGCAGGCGGTGCTGTGTGATCCGGGCTGCTGGGTGAGCTGGGAGCCAGCCCTGAGAGCGGACGTGTGAGCGGTGGCTCGGGGCCAGATCCCGCTCCCTTTTTGCACAGTCTGATAGTGCAGGTAGTCTGGCGGAGGTCTCCATCCTTGTGTGGGCACGTTGCACAGCTCCCAAGTGAGCGCTGGTTCGGAAATGTTTTGCTCTGCCTTCCTGTCAGAATCTATGCTGAGCTGTATTTCTGTGCTGGTAAGGAACAGATCTGCTAAGAGGAGAAATTTACCCCACACTGAGTGTAAACACAGATGGAAACATGGTGAAGCCCTTTTCAAAGTCAAGTGAATAAATCTGTTTAAAAGACTGAACATCTGGGGCAGTGAAAGAGCAGGTGGAGAACTAACCCAAGAAAGGACAGTGGTGCTAAGGGATGGCTGTCTGGGGAGAGAGCACAAACTGTAGGATAGTGGAAGTGTCTAAAGTGGGGAAATTACCCCAAAGAGCAGCAGGAGGCTCCAGCAAGGTTACCTTTTTGGATCTTTTAAAGACTCCTTTATTTTTTGGGTCCTGTGAGTTGCATCCCAAGCACTTTAGATGGAGCAAGTTGGTAGGCTTTTCCCCTGAACTAATCTCATCTGACCTTTCTAAGGCAGCAGGCGAGAGATCCAGCCCTGTGTCTCCTCCAGCTGCTGGGATAAGCAGGATTTTGTTCCCTGCTTAGGCAGCAATCGCTGTGCTGCAGAAGCTGCTCTGTGCATTGCCCTGGAAGGGCAGATCTGGCACGTTCATGCCACTGGGAATCAGCTTCATGCTGATGGTTTGGTCAGCTCTTCTGGTCCAAGCTAGAGCATTTTCTATGCTCCACAACTGAAGCGCTCTTGGACAAAGGCCCTGGTCCTGCAGGGCTTTATTCGCTTGCCTAACCAAAAAGCTAAAAACATGGATAAGCCTTGGGTGGCTGAGGAAACGTTAAATTGTGTTCCCCTCCCAGCCGTAACCTTGGCAGAAGCAAAGCTCTGGCTGCTAAATCCCATAAAATGAACAGTCCCTGTTGCTCCTGATAGGGGTATAAAAATATAATTACTTCAAGAGTGACTTACGATTCAGTGAAACAAGGATCTTCTCCTTTTTGATTGAATTACACAGCGGTTATTCCTAGAAGACTGGAAGCAGATGGCGAGCTCTGGCCAGGCGCTTAACAGCCTGAGTTACTGCATGGAGGGGATGGAGCTGAGCAAGGCCGCAACATGCCGCTCCTGCCATTCTGCTTGCCTTGGGCCACCATCATCGTGTATTCCCTGGGAAAGCAGAGGCTGGTGGACGTGGCACGATAGTTTGCAGCAATGGATGGAGATGTGGAGCATGTCCAGTAGCAGAGGGCTTGTTTTGCAGCAGCGGCATGCAGCTCAGGTGGCAGCAAAGAAAGGCAAAAATTTTGTTTCTGCAGACCCAGTGCTGCTTTGGTCTCAGGTAGGCACACTGCGATAGCAATCCCAGCATGTGTTGTGTCAGGACCCTATGGACCTGGGAGGTGGCAAACTGCCTTCGGGTCATGCAGGAGAACTCCCCATCCCTCCAGGCCCAGGAGGAGGAGGGAGGAAGGCAGACGGTCCCCTGGGCTGGGGTGGAACAAACACCGCCGTGTAATTTCTGCCTCAATGCTCCTCCTGCCCCCCTGTATCTTGAGCATGTCAATAAAATCAGACAGACTATTAGCAGCATGTCGTGTTATCAGCCATAGATGTGTGTGCTGTGCATTAGGCAGCCATGCAGCCTGCATTTTATGAAGTGAGCTGCTCCTACAACTGCTGGGGTTGCAGTGATTATCACATCCCCTCACAGCTGGGCGATACCGTGGCTTTTATGAGCTACCCTAAATCAAAGCCCCTTTCTTTTTAAAGATAAATGAACAATTCTTTCCCTTTCTTTTTTTTTTTTTTTATGGCATAACAGCCAGCTGACTACTAGGCGAGACACAAATCTTGTGCCTACTGCATTGTCTTTTTTGATTATTTTTATCGAATAAGCAAATATTCTTTTCGAGTGCTGAAGTCCTTACGAGGGAGACTCATTTTCTGCTACCGTGATCTCTCTGTCGCGGGTGGGTGATGTGTGAAAAGGAATTGCAAATAGGTGTTTACAGCAAGCAAAGTCACGGAACAGCCCACTTTAATTTCTGCTATCTGTTGGAGACTGTTGTTGGTGATGGTCAAAATTAATTAAGCAGGAAGGAAGAGAGCAGGGAGGCAGTGTGCATCCAGTTCTGACATTGAAATATTAATACTGAGCTAATCAAGAAAGAGTATCTATGAATATCTAATCAGCTTACAGTTTGCATTTTTACTGATGCAGTGAACTTCTGGGCAACAGCCCTTTACAGGAGGTACCGGGAGCAGAGGTGGGCTGCCTGCTTGCCTGATCGCTGTATCTGGGAACAAACAAAGAGCTCGTGCCTGCGCCAGGGGCTGAGGCATATTTTTCCTTTTGCACCTCACAGCCCTGCTGCCACTGGATGCTGCTGTATCCTTCCCGCTGTCGCCTACAGCAGCCGGGTCAGAGGGTCCAGCCCGTGGCATCCCCGGTGCTGTGTTCCTTCCTCCCCCATGCTAGAGGGCACTCGGAGGGCTCAGCTCCTCCAGGACAGAGCTGCAGCATCTGTCTGCATACAGGCCTTGGGCAAAAGCTCAAACCAGCGTAGCCTTGAACGCAGGACCTTGCCCTCTTGCTCCATGCCCGTTGCAGGGCGCCGCACGGGAGGCAGCAGGTGCCTGTCTCTCCTGCCGGTGCGTGACTGGTGTTTCCAAGCCGAGTTTCCAAGCTGTTTTGGGAGAAACAGAAGGTGATGGTTGTGCCGCAGGGCCAGGGTGCCTTGCAGACCCCCATGCCAAGCGCCTGCTCCGGGCACACTGGCCGCAATGGGGGCTCAGCCGCTTTTGCCAACCCACCACCCAAGCAGGGGAAAACAGGAGGAAACAATCCCCTGGCAAAGCCGGGCTGATTCTAATCAAAATCACGAAAGTAAATGTCACCTTTGGGTGCTGGAAGGAGTCAAGCAGCATTTCTCTCTTCAGTGTCAGCGTAATGAGGGCTGCGGCTTTGGAGATTTGTATTGCTGTGTTTCTGCAAACAGTTCCCTCCTCTAACCTCTTGGAAATTGGATTTAGCGGGGCTGAGCAGTTTGTGTGCAGCAGATAGCGGCAGGACTGATAAGCAGAAACCTGTTTACACACTCGTATCTAATGCTACAATTGGGCAGGGGACTGCCTGGATTTTTTTTTTT
>VZTL01096998.1:0-16536 GCA_013400535.1 Scopus umbretta | reverse complement strand
TTGTCTTCTCCATGTGGTTCCTTTGAAGAGAGCGCTTCTATCCTCTTTGTAGCTGCCTTTTTAGTACTGGAATACCATGATGAGGTCCCCCCTGAGCCTTCTCTTCTCCAGAGAGAAAAGACCTAACTCCTTCAGTCTTTCCTCACAGTGCAGGTTCTCCAGCCCTTTGATGATACTCATGGCCTCCTTTGGACCCTCTCCAGTCTGCCAGTGTCTTTCTTGAATTATGGGAACCTAAACTGGACACAGTACTGCAGGTGTGGCCTGACAAGTGCCGAGTAGAGTGGGATGATCATGTCCCTATCTCTGCTAGCAATGCCCCTGCAGTTGCAGCCCAGGATCTGATTTGCCTTTGTTGCTGCAGTGGCGTACTACTGACTGCTGTTCAGTTTGTTGTCCACCAGGACCCCCAGGTCCCTTTCAGCAAGGCTGCTCCCCAGCCACACAGATCCTGGCCTGTACTGGGCACATTGGTTTTGTTGTCCCAGGTGCAGGACTTAGCTCTTGTCTTTGTTAAACTTCATACTATTTTTGTTAGCCCACTCTTCCAGCCTGTCCAGGTCTTTCTGTAAGATGCCTCTTCTTTCTGATATGTCCATCTCACCACCCAGTTTAGCATCATCAGCAATACAGATTAACCTTTGACAAGTAGGTGCCTTACATTATGAATGATGGCTGCAGTGAGTCAGGACGAAGGCAGTCAACAGAAGAGAGATGTAACCTTTATTTCAATTAATATGAATGTCCTGCTCATTCTGAAGATCAAGACGTTGGAGAGTGAAGGAGAGGTGGAAGCAATCTCCTCTCTTTCTGTTCCTTGCTTAGATTAGCCACCTGTCCGAGCCCTTATCCATACTGCTCCAGAGAACTGAGGGGATAACTGAAAGGGAGTGCTCAGATACCTTGGCCAGATTGATTCTTTGATGGATGTACACAGGAGCAGGAATCGTCTGGAGATCTAGACAATGTTAGAGGCCTTAGGCTGCTGGTTTTACTAGAGAAACTACCTCTGTCCAGACTCTGTCTCGTACATGGGGAGAAATGGCACACTCAGTGCCTGTCTTGTTGGATAACTCATCCCAATGCCCTACTTGCCTCATATTTTTGAACATATGTAGTGCAAATAGAGATACAGAGGATATTTTTGCTGATCAGGGGCACATTATACAAAACCAGACCAATCCTTCTGGATCCTGAAAGGCTTCATTTGTTAAATGTAATTCCAAATGTCCTTAACTGGCAGATACTGGCTGTATGTGCTCACCCTGCAGTTGTTTTGTAAACGGTCAGCGTTATTGCTGCAATCAAAACACGTGCTTTGAATTTTTCATTTTGACTTTGTGTATCTTTGATCATCTTAAACTTCCATGTAAGAAGACCATTGATCATAAAGGATCTGTGCTGCTTTAACCTCAGAGAAGATTTGCCAAAGAACTAAATGGTGATGTTTGAAATACAAAGTCTTTGGTGTAATTGTGACAGTGAGGCTGCACCAAACTAGTAAGTATGTACAAGCTTTGCTTACGTACGGTGGAGGAAAGGAACAAAACATTCCCTATGACTGGAAGAGTGTCCCCCAAACAGCACTGAAAGATGCAGGCTTCCAACAGCACAATCCCAGACTTGCAGATAGCTTTTTTGATACACTAAAAGTCATTGATGGCGTAAAACATAAAGCAATCCAAAGAATAAAATGGGCATCTCTCAGCAGTCTGGCATCCTTGTGCTTGAAATTAATCAAAACTGGTTCAACTACCTGGTCTTTTCAGGTTAAAAGTGTTCTTAAATGGCTTTACTAGAGTTACAGTGCTTGCCCCTGGAAGTTAGCAACAGGAGCACATACTTGGGACACCTTGCTACTTACACAGAAATCTGCAGTTTGTGTGTGATTGTCTATCTGCTCATAGACATACATTGTTCATTAGGGAGGTCTCGTTGAACACGTCTTTTCAGAGCTGATAAGTATCTAATTTGGTCTGCTGTAAGAGGATTCTGTCTAATTGGTAGGATATGGGACAGTCAGGAAACCTGATTAATTCCCCTGCACCTTCCTAGACCTGTCATTTACTAACTCTGTGACCTTGGTCAAGATATACCAATATCTTATGACACCCACTGTCACCTGCTGCAGCACAGCCTGCCATCTTTAGAAGTCTCTATGAAGCTTAGATGGATTGGGCACCAATTGCTGTAGTGGGTAGCCACTGAATGTGTGGAATATTACCTCTTAATAACTCTAATGCTGAGGCCAGATACAAAGCTAGAAGCCACTTGAAAATATTGGCAATTGACTCCCTGTGCTGCTCTTTGCTAAAAGAGAGCTGATGATAGTCACCTTTCAGAGAGATTATAGCTTGGAGAAGGGCAGGAGAGCCTTTCGTGAATGAGCTTTAGGGCTGCATAGTATCTGGGTAAAGCTTCAGAGAAGAAACTGTGTGAATAAATAGGGGGGTGTACAGGGGATTATCCAGACTGCAAATTTCTGATCAAATTCATGCTCTCCAAAGAAAGGCACACAGAACAGAGATGGAAGGGTTTGCCATCCCCAAAACAGCTTGGCAGTCCCCCAGGACTGTAGACTGGCTTCACTGGAGGGTCTGTTCTTCTGCTGACACAAGAGATGGATGTACATACAAGTCCCATTAGCATTGAAGGGAGGTGCCTGCTAAACTTTCCCACGCATTAGCAGAGGGAAAGTCTTCTAAAGGTATCTCACGAGGTAACAGAAGGTGGTTGCTGCATTTCTTTAATATTTCCCTGTGATACAGCTGTATGCTTACATCATTTGGATGTATCTACTTGACATCTTGCTGTCTGTCACAAAGAGGCATTTTGGAGCCATCCAGCATGCTTTCCCATTATCCTCAGTGCAAATCTGTAAATATACAACTTGTGTGTAACCTGTTTGCATACTGATTCCCTGTGTCCCAGATCAGTCTGTTGTTGATTCCAAGGACTGTAGTCTCCTTTGATTCCTAGTTTTTATTGAATGCTCATCAGCAGGGATATATGCTTGATGATTTTTTTTTTTCCTTCTGAAGCTGTTTTTCTGTCTTTTGTAGCAACCATTAAAGTTTATTTGTGGGCTGAGTAAAGTTATACCCTTTGTGACAATGTGTTGTGGGGCTTTATTTAATCCTGTGGGGTATTTGGGTGCATTCTGTTGGGGGAGGGATGGAAGGAGTAAAAGAAAAAGCTGTAGAAATCACTGGAACTGGAGATCTAGAGTCCTAGAAGGTGGCAATCTGTTAATTAGTGTTCTTGGGAAAACCTGCCTGTGATGAAAATAAAGCCCCATCATTAAAACCCACTGCATTTTCCTTTTCTGCCGCTGAATGTTGTTAACAATGTTGCACTCTGGTTAAGTAAAAAACTAAAACTGCAGTGAAGTGTTAGTAATCGGTTCCTGAGCAGATTCCCTAATGCTATTCACTTTTCCCTGCTAATCTTCCTGTGTGAGTTATAACAATGCAGCACCAAATGAGAAGGAAATGTCAGGTTATGTTTCAGGGCCAGCCTCCTGCCCACCCTCCATCTGTGCTGATGTCAGTGCTTATTGGAACATATGCTGCCTGTTGCTCACTGACCATCTGTTAGCTGAGCTGATGAAGTGTTCCCGTTGCTGGGACAACCCGGCCCTTGATTGCCAGTGCCACCGCAAACATTTTCCGCTCAGGTTTCACTTTTATCTGTGCTCTGGAATGGCAGCCCCGCTGTGGTGCGGGTTACCCCGTCCCTGCCTTTTCCCTCCACGTGCGGGGGGAGTGCAGTCAAAATTCAAGTTACGAGTTTTAGGGCAGATGTAAAAGGCTGCAGCTGAGCTACCGTGCCCGTGATAAACTGTTGGCATTACAGGGTCAGATGCAGGGGCAGGCGCACTTTCCGATGGGAGCCCAGGCTGGAGGGAGCACGTCAGGTGGTGGTGGTTAGAAAGTTTGTGTGGTGAGACTGTGACTGGCATCACACAGCAACGCCTATAGCCCTAAAGACGTGCAAGGCTACAGAGGGATCTTTGGAGCCAAGCAAAAGGCAAGAGATGGGCAACTTTTCCCTGGGTTGAGAGTCACTAGCTCTGTAATCACTGTGTGTTGTAGTTGTGCCTGACAGCCACAAATCTTTCAGACATAACTGAATCTAAATGTAACCATTCCTTTACCGTGTAGGCCTCAGTTTGTGGAGTGCAAGTGATGTTAAGCCATAGCAGTGATAATAAAGCCATTTGCCCGCACGCAGCTTTTTTGCAACTCTGTCTGGTGAGCTTTCCTCCTCTCTTAAAAATGTCTGCAAACGTTAATCAATCCTCATGACAAGCCTGTGGGGCTGGCAGGTGGTATTCCCATTTTAAAGAGGGAGAAACAAAGTGTGAGAGCTGGCACAAGAAGCACGGCATGCCCACCTCCCAGCCCTCGCCTGCTGAGATCACTAGACCATATTGCCCTTCATTACACACCAAGAGCCCCAGCTCAGCCATGGTGCCAACAGGAGCTGCATACCAGACACGAGGGCCGAGTAGACTGTGTCCTGTAGTTCTTTCCATCTCATATGTGAAGGGACTAGAGCAGTGTCTGATAAATGAACTTTGTTGGTGAACCTGACCACGATAGCTAGGGTAAAATGTGACAGCCTTTAGGATGCGGAAAGTCTGAACGCCCAGTAGTGTTAAATGCTCTGAAGTTGTGAAATGGCTTGATCTCTCGTTTTCTGTTTTGCTGTTCTTCGGTGTTTTCCCCACTGACCCTGGGGTTTTGGTCCCTGGATGACAGCAGTCACTTACATGTCTGAGCCCCAGCCTCAGGGCCAAAGACCCTCCCATCATCCTTCCATTTCTCTCCCTTCCTTTCTTTCCAGCCTTGCCTCTTTCCTGTTTTCCCAAAATCGTTTCTCACGTACGTTGTCCCTTTGCAGTCCCTATGTAGCAAAAGCAAACTTTTTAGCCTTTCTCTCCCCCAGCCTATCCTTTCTGTCTCCTATCACAGTCCTCTGTCAATCGTACCCGTAGCCTGGCCGGTCAGTCATATTCTGGCTGGCCTTTGTGCCAGCTCCTCTTGCTTCTCATGTTTCTAAAATTCTCTTTTCTTCTGTTCCTTGCACAAAAATCCTCTTCCCGTTTTTTATGCATCCTGTCAGATATCTATACCATCTTTTCATAAGGCTAAGTTGTAAGCTCTTCAGAAAAAGGGCTATCTATTTTTCACCCTATACATCAATTATTGTTTTAATTAAATGACTGAATAGTACAATAATGCTGTGTGCTCAGAGACTACATGACGCGTGTGGTAGAGCTGGATAAGATATGGTACGTACTGACATAATCCTAGGTGTTAATAATAACATACAACTTCAGCATATGTTGCTATTTTAGGATGTTCTGGCACAACAGGCTGGTTTTATTCACCCTGGGGACAAGTACATGAACAAATTACCACAAGGCCAGCAAGGGTGGGGATTTACATTGCCTCATCTGCTTTGTGGTGAGCGCCTGAGTGTTGGGTCTTATTCCGCGGTGCATGAGGTAGTATGCTGTGCTTTGGTCGAGTGGCAAGCTGGGTCTCTTACCTTGCCTTTATTGTGGTTATGATAAAAGCATTTATCTGCAGTTTATCACAATTACCATAATGGAGCCTGAGCACTCTAAATGTATACCCTCTCTTGTGGCAACTCGTTCGGTGCCAGTCTGCTTTTAAATCCACTTTGGTGTCCTTGTTTGTTGCCAGAATGGTGCAAATGTGCCAGTGCACAGATGAAAATTGCGCCAATCTTTTCTCCTCTCCAAGGATGTCATAGAGCTTGGGGGTTTTGCTGGCTTTACAGGCCTGGACTGCTATGCATTTTGAATCAAAACAATGCAGAATTTAACACTTTGCTTTAAGATTTGACAACTTGATTTTCCCTCAGTCAAAAAACGCGAAGGAAGACTGGTAGCATGAGCCACCATCTGTCCAGCCTCCAGGAGGATTTGCAGTTCCCAACTGAAAGTGCTATTTTTACGCAGGACAAGACTGCATGTTTTGTGCAGTTTTTAGACTCAGATTAAATGGTTGCACTGATTTCTACATGTGGCTGAGAAGATAGATTACAGTGTGGCTTCACTGAGTGGCATTTGAACAGCGAGAGTGGTAAATTAGAGTTTCAAAGCTTTGAGATGCTACTAATAAGGTGAGATGAGGCACATGCATGTAGTTCACCAAAAATTTGTAATGTCTGTGCATTTCTAGGAGGGTGTAGCAGTTAAGGGTCATGTTGAAATTCCAGATAGCGATGCCCTTGCTGCCTTCATGGGTAGCTATGTAACGGTTACTCTTCTCATCTTAAGTGGTGGTGGAGGTCCCTGGTGCTGTGCCTGTCTACAGCACTGGAAGGCAAAGTGTAGACCTTTTATTGCAAGCACACATACAGGCTTCTGAGATGTGTACACATAGCCTTGGTTTCCAAAAAGCAGAGGGGTGGATATAAATTGCCCGTGTGATGTTGCTTAGACAGGGGTATCGGAACCAGTTACGGAAGCACTGTTGGGCTGCTAGGGAAGTTCCTCAGCCGGTCGATGTATACTGACACCATTAGAGAAATACTGATTTTTACCAGCCAAGGACCTGATCTCTGCTGTGGCTGGGGCGTTAGGCATTCAGAGCTCTGCTTAATCACGGCTTTAACACGTTTCCTGAATCTGCACGGTTGGGTCCTGTAAGAACAAGAAGTACTTGCTTGCACTGCTGTGCTCTAAGGTTTGCAAAGTGGGGCTGTTGTGTGTGCTTTTGTGAAAAAATCCTGTCCTCACCGCAGTGCGAGGGGCAGACTGCCACTAACATCAGTTGCGCGAGGATTTGCTCTGCGCTGCCCGGGTTCTGGAGATCACTCTCCGCACAAATTAATTAAAAGATGCCTTAGGTAGGTGTCCAGCCGGCACAGAAGGAACCCAGCTCTGTTACTAGTCTGCAATCCCCAGTTTTCCAGCTGTCACGATGTAATACGGTCTCCCCCTCACGTAATTCCTTCCTGTAGTCCAATAGAAGTCCTTTAAAGAAGAAAAAAAGAAAGAAAGAGGAACAACAAGCAAGTAATCCTGTCATACGATCTGCCCCAGTAGTTTGGGGCCTGTTTCTCTTTCAGGGGCTGTGAGCATGCTTTGAGGTGCACAATAGAGATGCCTTCTCCATTGACTGTGGAGCTCAATGAGCCAAACTGGGCAGCAGCCCCGGTAACAGCAGCAGCAGCAGCAGTGGTGCAGCGCAGTAATGGGCCCAACTGTTAACTGATTTAACACTCTGCCAGCTGCAGTCCCTGAGCTCAGAAAGGAGCGTCGGGCCTTTGAATATTACCTTTCAGCCAATTAGACATATGTCACTTTCATAAAACTTTGCGTGTGTGCTCCCGTCAAAGGGAGGATCTGCTGGGGAGAGGAGGGAACTGCGTTACCTGCTTCCCCCCGGGACACGCGGTCCCTCCCTCAAGTAGGAATTTCTTCTTGTTTCTGGTATTATTTTCAGCACCGATGCAAGTGCCTGGAGAGGGGTATGAAGGAAAGAGAATGACTCTCAGAGCTCCAGGACTTTTGCAGACAGTCTTATAGGCTGCCTGGGGTAGGAGGCTTTTACAGCGAAGGTGGGTTTGAGGCATTAGATTGAAATGAGATTTCCTGCATCACTTGAACACTGAGAGGGTTAACATCATCATTTGAATCGGCCTGAGTTCGTTTCACATGTAAAAAAAAAAACAGGATCTCAAAGAAACTTTGGATTCAGGTGACACAGATGAGTATGCAGATGCCAGAGGACTGGTGCTGAATGTAAAAGTTTTGGCCCAACAACCATTTTCACAAAAAAGTACGAGTGACATTGTCACTAGTGAGCTGCAGCTCAGGGAGAGCACTGCAGGCTGCGTGCTTTGTCCAAAGGATCAGCAGCAGCAGCAGCCGCAGCCATCCCACTGAGCCAACAAACACAGGTCTGGGCTACCCGCCACAGCTGCTCCACGGTCAGTGTCTTTAGGGATGGGAAGTACACGGGAAATTAATATTATTGATGCTTATTTTCAGAATCAGTGTGGAAGGCAGAAGGATTTATATTGGTCATAGAGGAGATCTGCCCCTTTTTATTCCTTCAGATTGATGGAATATTTTTATTTCACTAAGGCTGAAATTCTTATTTCATTCACGTCAGTTTCTTTATGTTTTTTATATTAAAATACACAGAAATGTGCTATTAAAATGCATATTAAATTGTGATAAAATATGGCACATTATGGTAATTTTTAAAATTAAATATTTAGTATACTGTGTTTAAAATATTTTAATATCAAAAGTCAATTCACTTTAATAACAAGTGACTTGAAACTAAAAGGTTGAGCCACAATAAACACAATGAAAAGGCTAAGATAAATGTTTGAAGTTTTTTTTTTTTACTAGCAGTGTAAAAAAATCAAAGCATCCTGGGGACGAGGGCTGATGGACAGAAAAACATTTATTTTAAAATCCTGGCCTAAAGCTTTCAAGCTGGCACTTGTTGCTGACACCGGTGGTGAGCAGAAATGAGTGATCTAGAGCTGTGTGAAGACTGCTTGTTTTTCCCACCGGAGGTGAGAGACCTGCACAGGTTTTGCACACCATAAGACCTGGACGACAAACTGTGCGTGGCACACAAGAAAAGAGGGTAATAGGTAATGGTTATAGCTTCCTTAGCCTGGGAGAGGAGCGCTGAAGCTAGGTAATCAGCCACGAGTGTGAAATGATCTCTGAATACGTGTGATCGATTTATTCAGTTTTGGCTTTCACAAGCTTATTCTGGGTTTTCCTTCTCAGGCTCTTTAGTCATCTTCCCAATAGGATGGTCTCTGATTTAGACTTTTGGTGCTTGGTAATTGGGAAGTAGTGTTTGTCAAAGGCAGTGGAGGTGAGGGATCATGTTGGATCTAAATGTGCAGGAGTAGTCTTCAGGTATTCAGTCCTTTTCACACCTGAAGAAAGGCTTGAGTTTAGTTTTTGAAAAAGAAGCTCTCTTTTCCAAAAAACTTCTCCTTGCAGTGTTTCGACCAGCTTCAGGCAGTGATGACAGGATTATGGATATATTATATATAAGCTGAACTGAGATGCTATTTGGAAGATCCCTGGGTCGTAGTCTGACAAACACTTTAAGCTGGCATAAGTTGTCAGTGTTGATAAAAGCAGTAGTTCCACACTTCCTTTGCTTCTGGCTGCTTGCTCTAGCCCTTGTACTGTTCTCTTACTTTTGCCATGCTTTTCTTTTTGCAGCCTAACGGTGAACTGGAGCAGATTCAGCTGGAAATAGCCTTTTCAGATTACTTTAGAGTTTGGGGGACGGACGGCGGAGGGGATGTAGCTGGACCCATTTTCCCCAGTCTAGTTCACTGCATGACTACACAAATCCTTGTGTCAGTACGTAGCACATGGTACCACCAAGGATGGAATTGAGCAGCCAGGGCAGAGAGCAGGACCATTTCTTTTTCTGTTAGAACTAGCTTATTGTCTCCATTGAAGTCTGTTTTCCCATCTAGTAAGGAGAGTTTGCTGATTTTAGCAGCTGGATCATCTGACAAAAGAAGCCACTTGAGGAGATCTTGCAAAGTACAAGTGAGTGTCTTGTTCAGCCAACAGCTGGTGAGCCAAAGTCAGGCATTCCTCCTGCTGATGGTTCCTGTGGTCAAAATTCTTATGAAGATCCTTGCAGGTGTTTCTACTTCTAGACTTTGTTTGGATTTGATAACTTTCTCAGTGGCATAGTTCAGTGCTGCTAAGTGTGTTTTTGATGATGATCCTCACTTTATCTGATTACATAGTTTGTGGGTAAAAAAGAGTCTCAACACAAGTAGGGAACTGATAAGTTTAAATACACCATCAAGAAACATGTTTCCCCCCCTGTGGAAGCATGTCAGATATTTACTTCACGGGTCTTGTATAACACTACACTTCTTGAATGTGGTATTTCAGATAACATGATTATTCTCTTTTTCATGTTTCTCTGCCAAATCTTCACTGGAGTGATCTTGCAAACTCCGTTCCTTTCCACCATCAGTCACTTAGTTGGTATGGCTTGGAACTTGCATATCTTTGTGCATTTGAATCCATTACTAATACATAAGCATTCATCAGTTTGGCAGGAACGGACATTACACATCTGTAATTCATAAGCTTCAAGACAGTTTTGGGTGATAATGGTTCAGGCATCCACTGAATGTCCAAATTCCCTTTGGCATCAGTTGTCCAGCCATAACTTGTTGGATCCAGCAGAGTGGGTTCACATTGCAGGAATCATCTCCAAATTCCTGCTTAATAGTTTGCATGCAGTTCATGCTGGAATAAGCAATCTTTGCATGGGGGAAGCTGGCTGGAGTCGATTTCATCCCTTTTGGCAGAGAAGGGTTGGTAATGGCATCAGTTGTTGCACTTTTAGGGACAAACAGTTGGCATGTGAATTCTTGTAATTTCTGAAAGAAGCCTGGTGAAAGCTCCCAGGGTTGTCCAAACACTGAAAAGTTATACTGATAATGGCATTTTCTTTGCATGAGTTCTAGGGCTCCCAGTTTTATTTTCTCTGAAAAAAACCCCACTAACAGCGTTGCATCCCCAGAAGACATGCAGTCCAATCAGTACTCTGCATGCGTCAGTCCTGGGGGAGCACACTATTATATTACTGTCAGTGAGTGATGTTTTGTGTCTGTTTTCTGACTTTCTCATGTGTTAGCAAAGATCTGTATTACTCCTGGATTTTACCCATCATTTGAGCATGCAGTATAACACACATCTTCCTTCCTTAATGGTAGTGGGAGAAGTTCTGTTTTGTTGTGGCAGTCTCTGGTAAGGAAGAAAGAGAGGATCACAGTTGAATAAGGAAGTGACGTGCTTTACCTTTGTGTTTTACACACACATGCACACCATCTTTAAAGCAAGAATTTGATGAGGTTTGACTTGCTGGTGGGACAAGAGAAAAATTTGTCTCTTATTTGGATTTCATGGCCTGCAGTTATATCCTTGAAATAAATGCTGGTGGCGGATCCTCTTGGATTTCTCACTATCTTTTGTTGTTATTGTCTGGTAAATGTTTAACAATGTATTAACTTTATGACTTTCTGCACCTTCGTATAGTTCAAATGAGCAGAGATGCCTTGTTAACACCACTCAGCCTTTGGGCAAGTCTTTGTTAATAACAGAGACAGATGGGACAGTGATGGTGTCAGGGGGGCTTTGGTGGATCGGGTTTTTTTCCCCATCTGACTAAATAAACTAAGTCTTAGTCAAAGAGGTTTATCCGTTGCTCTGTTCTTGCTGATGGGCTTAAGTCTTCCTTCTATCCTGTTAGCATTGTATGAAGAAGCCATGTGCGTTTGACTTAATTCAGTTCTGAGGGCTGAAAAGGCCAGAGCTCACTCTCACTGCATACTTTGATGTCTGCTGTCCTCTGTAAAACTGCTCTACGCAGCACCACTTGGATGCCTATTGATTTTTACTTGGTTGCTTTCAGCTCTGTGTTCAACACTAGATTATCTTTGGCAAGCATATCCATCAACAAGTTGTCTGGATACGTGATCTGTTTCCCTTTGTCACCCTGGCTGAAACATACCTAGTCTCCTTCAACCCTCGTCTTTTGGGCCCCAACAGTTTTGTTTCTTAGTTGAAATATTATTTATTGGTTTACATTTTTTCTTTTTCAATAGAACCACTGTTGCTTTGAGGTAAAAGTTGTTATCATATCTGGATTAACAGAAATAATTTATCACAAATGCAAAGATCACTTGGTATACAAAGGGGTTTTTTCCTGCAGAATATTCAGAATTTGGGTTATCCATCTGGTATTCTTCAGCATTGTTATTGTGGCTGCCTTTGCTTTAAAGTACAAATAGCAACACCACCAGTAATTAATGAACTCTTGCAGCCACAGTTTCTCTGTTGAAAATGGCAAGGTTCCTGGTTCTTTGGAATATTGCTTACTTGCACATCAGCACATGGTGTATTACACTTTACAGGTGGTTACTAGTCTTGTGTTGTTTCAAGTATTTGGCGGCGGGGGGTGTTTTGGGGGCTGTTTTTTTTAAGTTTTGGGCTTTTTTCTGGTGGAAGACACATTCCTACTCATTGGTTCCTGTTTTTCTGTTTTCCCAGAAGTTTCTCCCTTCTGAGCCATTGTTGCCTTACTCCTTTGACCCAATGACATCCCAAAAGACCCGTTTTTGTCCATGGTTATTCATAATTCTCATAATCCTGAGTCTGTGATGCTTTGTTTTTGTTCAAGCATTTGGCAACATCCTGAAACAGAATCTGGTTGCAGATTTAGGCAGCTTCCAGAAGAGTATTTGCAAATGCATTCTCAGATGTGGCTTTAGGTTAGAGCTTGGTCTTCTGAAATTGTGTGAAGTGTGTGCATTTTCTGTGCTGTTTCAAAGATATTTACTCCTCCTCTCTTTACTGCTTACTTTCATTGATGTGACACTCATGTTTCAAATCTTCAGTAAAAGATGCATGTATTGGAGGCAGCAGCAAAGTTCACTGTCATGTAAACATAAACAGAATGAGCATATGTATAACAAAAACTGATATTGTGGCATTCAGTTTTCATTTGGTGACCATCTTGAAAAACCTAACCAGATTGACAGTTATAATTTGTCATCAAACTGCTAAACCGCATAGGTAATTTCCATAACAACAGCCAAACCATAGACAATGAAGAGCCTGCCGATTCATACAGATAAATCCAACCTTACTCAAAATTTGCCCCTTCAGATGATATCACTTAACTACCTAGAGTCGTTGATAGGAGGAAAAGTGCTATTATCACCACTTCAGCAAGCACCTGAACAGCAATAGGAGGAGGAAGACGGATATTCTTTACACTATCCCTGACTTTCCTTACCCAAGTAGAGGGTATGAAATTTCAGCAAAAGGGCAGAATTCAACAGCTGGGTAAGATACAACAGAAAAATAATGCGAAGATGGGTTCCTCTCAGAACAAACTGCTTTCATTCAATGCTCTGTGTTATTCAACTCACATAAATTTCTGGTATTAAACTGATATTCTTCTGGCTCCCCTTCAGAATCAGGTGGATAACTCCTTTGTTACTGGATTTTCGTATACATAGCCTTGCAAACTTTACTCTCTCTGTAATAAGTGACTAAGAGGGATCTGGACCAGAAAATTGTTGAAATGGATATGTTTCTGGGAAGCATTTCATCCTTAGCAAAACAACATATTTGGCTAAATTTCACGTGGTTGCGAATGCCCTCATCAGCCCTGGCGAGTACTTTTTGGTAGTGTCATAAATGAAATAAATACTACCCTCAGAAAGAAAGCAATTGCCCATGCAGAACACTGTTAGCACAGTTCTCCCACTCATCTTTCTCTGATTACCTGCATTTTGATGGTAAGTGGAAGGACCAGAGAAACAAGTGGTAACTTACTAAATAATCTACGAATAAGGTAGGTTGACTGCCTGTAGAATCCTTTGTATTTCTCCTTTAATTTGGATGTTTTAAATGGCCCATAGTGACCCAGACAGGGAAACCTGAGAATCATCCACCTAAGAAAATTTGTTAAAAATTTAAGATGAGGAGTTCCGTGGCAAGGGCAGAAGAACTGGAGGAGCATGATCTCTGCAGAACTTCTGCTTTGTGCTTGTATACTCTGGTGTTTAATAAAGTGTTGGATCTAGTCGAGAGTTTTCCCCATGACTGAGACATTCATAATGTCTCCCATATGGATTTCTTGCACCTAGTAAGCTTTAGCTTCTGCTGAAGACTTTTCCTTGGTAAGGGCACAAACAGAACCACCTTCTTCAACCCAGGTGTCCATTTTCATAAGAATTGCAGGAATTTAGTATCTTGGAATGTAATTTCAACCTCCATCAAACGGTGGAAACTGGCTATTTAACTGAAAGGCCATTAAGAGAGCTGAGCATACATGAAGATAGGCAAACGTGCAGAAAATTATTGAATAAACTTTCTTTATTCAGTAAACTTGGCTTAAAATGGTTGTTGAACATGAGGCTCTTACCTCTGTGTGGTAATATTCCATCAGCTCTTAGTGACTACATTGCGGTTGTGAATCCTTGATGCTTTGGGCACTTTCTTACCTGCTTATATGCACATTTAGGAATCTGGTGTGAAGGTCGCTTTTTCTAATGGCTTATCTCCTTTGAAAATGTAGAGAGGTACAACACTCCTGTGTCTAGAGAGGAACATGGACATAGCTCTTCAAATGTGAGATTTTGTCCTATTTAAAACATGCGCTGCATGCTTGAAACCATTGGTTATTCTTCCCTTTTTTTTAAATGCCTTGGAAAACTTGAGAGTCAAACTCAGACACCATATCTGTCTTTGAGCAGAGCAATTAAGGTCATTAGCCAAGGCAACTACTCCATCTATGCAAGGTAGAAATGAGGAAAATAGGAGGAATGTCTTCCTGTGAAAGAGATACTTGAAGTTGCCTCCAGATTCTCAATAACTGCTGTCAACTTGAGAATTTAGCTCAAAAATGCAAACCAAAAGGGACAAAGCCCAAGCAGGAGGAAAAGGGAAAACAAGAGACTTAAGACTATCCCAGAGGAGATTAGATGAAGATCCCTCTACAGGAACTCTTGACACTCCAGACACAAGCTTAAGAGTCTGTCCTAAATTAGACTTGTCAGAAAGCAGAGCCAACAATAGCTGCTGGGGCCAGCAGACTGAGCCGTGCTCCCCAGAGGCTGCCATGTCCATCAGAAGTTAGTCATTGGGGCAGCATAGGTGAAAGAAAGGGAGAGTCAGAAACAACCACTGTCCTCTTCTCAGGCCCTGCAAGCCTAGTGAGCGACATGAGCAGGAGGTGTTGCTTGTGGATGTCTGTGATAACCCCCATTCAAAACAGTGCTGTAAGATAACTACTGCCAATAAGGTGTGCAACAATATTTAAGATCTTGTCTGCCACAAGAAGATACAGATGTAACACCTCAAATAAATTGTCTGGGGTGCTTGCAGATGAGGAAATAAATGTTCAAATTATCTGGCTGTAGAGAAGCACTATGGCAGCAGTGAAGAGGAACATCCCTAGCAATTTTGCTCTTGTCTTTTTTTGGCCCTTCAGTCCCTCAATATTTCCATTGTGGTGGCATTCAGACCATAGCAGGACATGTTGGTGACACACATACTTGTCCCTTTCATGGCAGCCGAAGGCTGATGAGACATAGGTGTGATGGCCGTCTTGCCTCACTGCTGCTGCAGTTCAGAAGGCAGGTGGAGCAGGGTGTTCTCCAAGCACATCTGTCACTGCTGGTGTTGAGGAATGGTGAAGACACTGTCTTACATTTAGACTCCAAGCTCAGGTTGTTCCTGAAGACCTCCTTGTGGGCAGTATATCATAACAGTTCGTGTAAAAGCACTTCAGCCTTAGCTTGTAGGAAGAAATGAGGAAGTCGTTTGGAGCTGCAGTTTTTCTAAAAGCTTTAACTTAGCTCCTGAAGCATACTCTGATGTTTGATGGTTCAGCAGTGTGTTCAGCTGGGAGGATCTATGTAGGGAGGTGAGGGCAGGGTGCCTGGTACAAGGGGTTGGCAAAATGTGTAAATTGGGAGATTATTGCCATTCTGTTCAACGTGATCTATTCTGTAGAATGCTTTGTGTCACTCCTCTTAGACACATCACGATTTAACATTCAGAGGCATTACCTCTTGTCATTAATTCCATCAGCTACTGGTTTTCTAACCCTTTCCTTCAGCTGGGTGTCAGATTTTTCACTTGCAAATCTCTCCAGAACAAGCCTTCTCATCCAGAGGAAGCAGAAGGAAATTGCCCTCCTTAATGAGCATGGACTAAAAGAGGAAGAAAGCTTCCTGCCCTCTGCCAGCACAGTTCAGGCCCATCATAGGTGCTGTTTGATGTGCCTGAACTTCTCCTTCACATAAACTGTAAAGCCAGGGTCCTGACTTTTTCTCCTTATTGGTCCTTTTCACAGCTGTCAGGTGCCAACTTGTGCATTACAGCTAAATTCCCGTTTGGAGTTACTGGACTTCACTTCTCTGTCTTCCTCACATGGTTTCAGTTCTCTTCTGCATGTATTGACCTAAACTGTCAGGTCGCACTTGTTAGGCTAAACTGCTTCCTTGTGCCACTCTGGCCAAGGGCAGTCTTATTTCAGCAGCGACTTTGTTTTGCGCGGGGTTACCTATAGGCTGAATCCAAAGGGGTCCTTAACTCCGGCTGGTGCTTCCCTTGATTTCGGTACAAATGTTGTGAGGAGAAGGTTTAAGTAAGGACTGCAGAATGCTTAAGTAAGGACAGCAAAATGCCTCCAATCCTGGGTCTAAATTAAAACAGCCTCTGGTGCCAGTATTAAATTTCATTCCTTCTCTTCAGCTCTGAGAGACTGAAAAGGCTGCTCTGTCAGCAGCCACGTGCAGCACTGGGGTCTGGGTCTATACATCCCTCAGATAAAACAGTGATGTGGAATTCACAGGGTTAAAATAGCCTGTATATTGATACTGTCATCATTGTACAAGATTTTTAAGAAGCTAATAGCAAGGCTGGTGAGAAAAATCCTGGGGTTTTTGTTTTGTTTTGTT
>VZTL01096994.1:0-23776 GCA_013400535.1 Scopus umbretta | reverse complement strand
GTACCATGAGCGGCGGCAGGTTTGATTTCGATGATGGAGGCGCCTACTGCGGGGGCTGGGAAGGGGGCAAAGCCCACGGGCACGGCATCTGCACCGGCCCCAAGGGCCAGGGCGAGTACTCGGGCTCCTGGAACTACGGCTTCGAAGTGGTGGGCATATACACGTGGCCCAGTGGCAACACCTACGAGGGCTACTGGTCCCAGGGCAAGAGGCACGGCCTCGGAATCGAGACCAAAGGACGGTGGGTTTACAGAGGCGAGTGGACCCATGGCTTTAAGGGACGGTACGGCGCGAGGCAGAGCATGAGCAGCGGAGCCAAGTATGAAGGTACCTGGAATAACGGCCTTCAGGATGGCTATGGCACCGAGACCTACGCCGACGGAGGTAAGGGTGACTCCGGAGGGGATGGGAGGGCGATGAGCAGCGTGGTGCAGAGGCCGCGTGTTGTCCCTGCTGAAGGGGTGCCTGGTCCTGTCCCCGCTAGCGAGATCCAGACAGGCACAGTGGTCTACAATGAGCCGTTGGGGTGCTTCAGTCAAGAAGCAGGGCTTGGGGCGCAACCGCCTCGTAAATCATGTGTGCCCTGATTTTCGCAGTTGGGTGCAGCGTGTGCGGCTCGCTGCCTGTTGGGTACCAGGGAGGAGCAGCAGGAGCATTGCCCCTACCATCCCTCCCTCGGGAGCCGCTCTCGAGTGTCCGTATCGACAGTTAACTCCAAACAACTTGGTTTTGTGTGGTCTGCGATTCCCGGTTCCCCAGCGACTGGTTATTGCAGTTCATCGCTGAACCAAACCAGAAGCTCCTCACTGGTGCACGACCACAGCGAGCCGTTCACTCGCTCGCTGGGCAGCGAGTTGTGAATGTTTTCACGTCGGATATAAGCCTCCCACGGCATCGTCGCGTGTTTCGCCTATGCGTTAAACACTGCTGGTGTGCCTCTGATGGGTTGCCTGGACATCTGCTTTGCTGAACAGTTTTGGTAGAGTTCATCTAAGCCGTTTAGAATACTTAGTCACACGCCTTTCCCTAAAATAAATCCCTTTGATTGCTTGGAAGCTCTCAACCCCCGCTAGTACACAAATGTACTGCGTAGTCAGATATTTGTTGTGCTCTGTAAATGCTCGGTCTAATTGTGTTCTTGCATTAGTGGCAATTTTCGGGTTAGAAACATTGCAAGAATCTCTGTGCAAGTAATTCTGTAGCTCTTCAGTACTGTAATGTTCCAGGCTGCCATATTTAGGATAGCTAAATAGAGAGGGTGATTTGGAAGAAATACCCTTCAAAAAAGGGATCAGAAATGCATCTATATTTATCTAGGATGTGCAATGGAGTTAGTTTGTAGAGAAAAATAACGGGAATGGTATAAATCTTCAGAATGAAAAGCATCGGATTTATGGACATTAGGAAAATGGACTAATTCAAGACTGGCTGTCAGGTTTATGCTTTTATATATACACTTCTCAATGAGTTGCCTAGGTACATGGCTAACTTTAAGCCTGTAAATATAGTCTTGAAGGTGACTGATTTTTTTGTTTGTGCCCTTTGAGGTTGTAGGTACAGACACAAACTGATCCCTCTGGCTCCTTAAAGTTTCGCCCCCCTCTGCCCCATGGCGGTGGAACGGTTAAAGGCCGAGCTGCGCAGGTTGCACGGTGCAGCAAGAGTTCAGGCTAACGTGTACGCGTGCACTCACGCATTGCAGAAACTTCACGTGCGGCCGTAAGATGTGTAGGTTATGTGTGAGGTGTGCTTTGATGGGTAGCGAGCAGCGATCAGATGACTGTCAGCAATGGCTGCTGTTGGGACTTTGATTATGGAGATCGCAAGGTCTCCTATGAATTTGCACGGCTGCTTCCTCGCTGCTTCCTAAAATGAGTCGTCTTGTAAGGGTGTAGAGCTACTGGATTTCGAGTCAATGTTGTAGAGAATTTTGAGAAGCAAAACTTGATGCAGGAGTTTCAGTTTGGTTAGATCTTGGGACAGAAGAGGGGGAAAGATCAGTCAAGATTTTCTTCTGTCAGGATATAGAAGATACTGTTTCCTTCAGCACAGTGCTCCCTGGGCTCTTGTCCCGTGCCCAGGAACGTGCTGTGTGCGTGATCCCTGATGCCGCCCGAGGTTGGCAGTTTAGCCCTGATCCATGAAGATGTGCCCTGCGAAAGCCACCCTGGGCAACGCTGAGCCAAGCCCCACCGGGACCTGGCCGGACCCGGCTCGTGAGGGCTGTGCCATGATGCCCAGCGGCTGCTCCTTGCATTGGGCCATCACGTCCTGGCTGGCCCCAGCCATTCATTCAACACGTGAGCTTCTGTGATGGTACGGGAACGCGTAGAAAGCTGCATCCGAAGCCAAGGTGGGGATCGCCAGCCAGCATCACGTCTGTGGGACAGGGGTGGAATGATCTTATTGACTTGGCAGGACCTGCTCCTGTTTTGTCTCCTCACCTGTACCCTGTAACCGTCTGTAAGACCCAGATGTGGTCAGGCTGCTAATTGGACCTGTTAATATTTGAATTTGAGGTTGCCAAGATAAACATCTGGAAAGGCTTTGGAAATCTGCCGTCCCTCGAGTAGGGGACATGATTCCCAAGCTCCCTGGAAGCCAGCCACACGAGGAAGAGGGCTCTGGGAACGTGCGGCTCTTGCCAGGTCATTAGAAGCTTTAGGTCATGGCTGGGTTGCCTGCAGATTTCAGGGGATGTAGCCGATTCTAATGTTTTAAAATAGACTTTAAATTAACTTTACGTGTGTGTGTATATTTTTTTTTATATAAATATATATGCACATAAAAACTTGATACTTTAAAATACACTTACAAATCACAGACAACCCTATACGTATGTTTTATCTTGTGGCTGGCTGAGGTTGGTGACTAAATAAAGCCCAAATCTGCTGTGATGCATTTGGAAATCATGTATAGATTTTTGGTGTCTAATAAGAAGTGGACTCATGGTATGGTTTAACCCAGGTACTGTGTGGGTTGTTTATTTTTTCTCTCCACTACCAAGTGCCCCTTTTTGTGAAAACTATGGGAGACTGATGGCTTGAATAGCTTGCTTTCTGTAATGTTGACTGAAATCGGCCAAGGGGTTCAGAGCTCCTGGCACGGCCAGGCAGAGGCAGCAACACTGCGATGTATTTCCTTGGGTATCCAAGCTGAACATAGGTGCGTGTCTGCTGCTGTCACCAGGAAAGAGCTCAGAGCCCTTTATAGGGGCAGGGTGCGCTAGCTGAAGCGGTCAGTGATTGGGGTTGTGGAAGGCACAGCATGAAGGAACTCATCATTTTGCAACCTAAGCTATGAGTAAACACCTAGTTATTTGGCTTCCACCTGTAAGTCTTGTCTCCGCTCTAAGGCAGGCATCATTTTTTTGGATACTTTGTGCTTCTGACTCCAAGTGCTTGACCCAGTCAAATCTCACTGCAGAAAAGAATCTCACTGCTAATGCAGAATCGTGCTGCATACACAGGATCCGGGCCCAAAACTAGGCTTTGCTATACAAATAACTGTGTGTATATATATAGATAGATAGATAGATGGGGGAGAAAACTCACCTGCAATCAAAGCAGCCCAAAGCCAACTTATTTTTGACGCTGCAGTTTGGTCTCTAGGGTGCTAAGAGAAACCAGTGGTGTCAGTTAACTGCGTGTGGAAACCATTAGACCGCCCAGTGATCATGAGACCACAAGGAAAAAGAAAGGCAGAAGCGTGCTTTAGCGGGAGAGATGAAACGCGGTGATGTGGAGCAGCACCGGCTCTTTGGGTGCCCGGGGCAGGGAAAACACGGCGGGAAGGGGCCTGGGCTGGGGCAGAAGGAGCAGCATCCTGGGACTGCGGCCAGGGAAGCAGGACCGGGCTCCGGGCGAGCTGAGATGGTGCTGGCTTGTGTCTGCTACTTCTGTAGCAAAGGTGCTGCGTGGCTGAATTTGACCCATGAATTAATGCTGTGAATTTTTTTTCCCCTCTCTGGTTATTTTTTTTCTGCCTTTCTTTCCCAACAGAAACCATCAGATAATACTGTCGGCACCGAAAAGAAGCGCTAGGTTTTTGCTGGCCTGTCTTGCACGTGGTGCTGTGCATTGATTAAATGTCCCCGGCCTTTTATACTGGTTCTTCCAACACGTCTGTCATCACAGTATCTGGGTAACAGCAGAGGATTGTAGGGCAGTGGTATGATTGGAGTTGTTTGCGTTATTTACCTGCTTGTTTGTGTTATTTACATTCATCGCTAATTATACCAGAGCTTAGAGGCGGGCTGGGAGGGGGAGATGTCACGCTGCTGACAGCAGGCTCTCGCTGCCGGGCCGGGTGTGCACCAGGAGCTGAAGCTTTCGCCTTTGGTGCAGTCGGGCATTGTCCCATCCTGCTGCCAGCTGCTGGGAGGGGAAACAGAGGGTGCTACCACCCCGTCTGCGGTGAAGTTGGTCTCTTTAGAGGGGAAGGCTACAGGGATACAATTTTCATCAGTCCCACAATTTAATCCTCCCCATCCTCTGAAGATACTCAGGCAGGGCTACCTCCCTACTTTGCTCAGGAATGAGTAAAGGTGATGAACCATGTAGCTGGGGGGTTGCAGAGGAACCAGCGTTTTTCATCATTCCAACAAGAAAAAATGCAGGCAATAAAGGATTACTTGGGTCCTGTCCCCCAGTAATCACAGCCTGATGGAGTTAGGTGGCTCTGTCCCACCACCCCGGGGAGGCAGGGAAGTGAGACTCTGTCCCATTTCCATCCTAAATAGAGGGTTTTTTTCTCATTCGCTGGCTTTTTAAATTATTTTTTCCAGAACCTCAGATGCATGCGAGCACATGGCTGCCTGGCTGGCAGCTTTGCGTCCTGCCTGTCCCCCCTTGCCCAGGCTGCTTTGGTGCTCCGGGGGTAGCTGTGGCTCAGGGACGTGCAGCCCAGCCGAGCGGCCGCCCGCAGTGCTCCGGGGGTTTGCGCAGCTCCTTTCCTCTCTTGAACTGACTGCACTGGTACTTGTTGGTGAGCCAGGGCTTGGCTCCGCTCAAACCTTGCGTGCCCCGACGCACGGCTGCCGGCGCCTCCAGCCGCTCTCAGCGGCCTCTGGCTCCACTCCAGGGGTGGTTTATGGCTCTGCCCTGGCACGAAGCCTCAGCTGGGCGCTGAATTGCGGCATGACAGGGGCACGGCAGTGCCCGCTTGCACCCGCATCAGTTGGGCAGCCGGGGGCTGTGTGATGTGTCGGTGCGCTCCTGTTAAGCCAGATGCGTTGGCAGGTTTGGTCACATCACGTGCCAGAGGGACAACATTGCTTGTCCCATATGGGCTGAAATCAGGCAGCCAAGGCCAGCCCGAAGTGCTGGCATTGAACCTCGTCTGGAGGGTAGGCACCCCAATTTCTGCTCCCTGAAGACCCTGCTGTGCCACAGGGCTTTTCCCATCCGGGTGGCCTCAGCGCTGCTCAGGAGATGGAGGGGGCTGGGAACTTGCTGGAGGGCAGAGACTGCTCCGACCTGGCCCCCGAGGAGCAGCTGAGCCCCCCTAAACCTGCAATCCTTTTCCAGAGTTCCTCTTCCAGGAGGTTGACACGGTGGCACTATCCACTGCAGCCTGCTATGTGCAAGGTTGTCCCATCCTAGGAGGAGGACTCTAATGTCACCCCGATCATGTGTCAAGCCTGTTCGCTGGCTGGATGGACAGGGATGGAGCACTGGCTTCACCAGCTCTTGGTGGGGAGGGATGTGGGGCACTACAGGGGTCTCTGTAACTTCATTTTGTGCTAGGAAGACTCATCACTATTTTATGGAGAGGGATTTGGGAGCATAGCAGAGTGAGGAGCTCACCCAGATAGATGCCTGGACATCTCCAGTGATGGTCCTTGGCTCCCAGCTCATGCCCAAATCCCTAACCCACACTGCCCCCTTATTTCTCCTGATGGAGCTTCAAGCTCTGCCAAGAAACCGGGCAATGCCCCTTGTTCTGGCAGACTGCTCCCCATGCCTGGCCACAGCCCACAGATGCTCTGCACTACCTGAACCCTTACTTTTTTTAGTACAGGAGGCCAACTGTTGCAGGGAGCCCGAAATCCTGTGTGCTGTGGGGCGGGCAGGGGCTGGCGGGGGACGGCTCACCCCGGGGCAGCAGCTGCTGCCCGCTCGGGCACTTCTTGTCTTTCCTGGCCCCTGGTGCTGTAAGTTAACACCCCACAGGCGGGTCCAAAGAGGATTTCAACGAAACCTGAAGCTTGGGAGGAGAGATTATGCCGCAGAAGTGGCCTGGGAGACCGTAAAATATGCACTCCCACAACTGCCAAAGAAGGAACTGGATTTGCTCCCTGGGGAGCAGGGTCATCCTTGGTCTCGGTAATGGTCTGAGGGGGGAGATGAATGCCTTGAAGATAGGTCACCCACTTCTGTCTCAGCTCAGCCCTGCTGAGCCTCCCCTGGACCCTGGGAGTGCTTGCTCTCCCAAAATCTGGTGCCTGCTAGTAGGTCACTGCTTAATGAAAACCAGGTTTAGGACAGATGCCTGTGAAAATGCCCCCAGCACAGCTGGCCCTTCGCTTGCATGAAGCAGCACCTGGGAGAGTAAAGGAGTGGGGTGGCCTTTCCCAGGGTGTTTGTGCTCCCCCAGCACCCTCCGTCTGCACCCCTGCACTCCAGGAAGGGGGGCTGCCAGCAGCCTCTGCCCTGCAGAGTGCTGGTTTGGGATGAGGTGGCCTCTTCCAGGTCCTGTAATGCCAGGAGCAGAGCTGAATGCTGCTTTTGTTTTGGGTTGTTTGCTGGTTTCTGAGGCAACTGTATCTACAGAGTGAGGAAAGCTGGGCTGGGGAGACGGCTCATCCCATTCCATCCCATCCCATCCCATCCCATCCCATCCCATCCCATCCTGCAGGCCTCGGTGAGGATGCGCACATCACTGCAGTCCACTGTGCTGGCATGTGAGCACAGGTGCTGTGGGCGAAGGCTGCTTCACCAGCCCTCCTGCCCTTCCTAGGAGCTCTTCTTGGAGGGGGCTTTGATGCTACTAATTTAAGTCTCTTGACATCCTGATGAGAAAAATCAGAGCTGTGGTCTCCAGTTCACTCTTCTGGAGCCTGCAAAGGTACAGACCTGGAAGGGGCCCGGAGAGGAACGATGTGCTTTTCCCAGTCCTTCACGGTGTTGCTGCCAAGGTCCTGCTGGGTCTTAGCAAGATTCTGTACCCAGGGTGCAGCCCTGGCCACGGTGAGCATAATTCTCTCTGTGTCCCCCATCATATGACACTGTGTGCCCTCTTGAGCTAGGTCTGGAGGAGCATGGTAGGGCAGTGTTTTTTGGGGCAGAGCTGGAGGAACCTCGCACAGAGCTGCTCTGCTCCTCCCCTTCCTTTTTCACCTATCCCTTGCTTTGTGCAGTGTGGCACAAGCCTTGGTCTTGGGACCACGGAGAAGCTGTATGTCAGGGCCGAGCAGATACAGGTACAGCAGCAGCTTCTGCTAGGCCAGGTGCCCGACTTAGGGGTCTAGAGCCTGTCCTGGCAGCCTGTGAGTGACAAACCACAGAATGGGCTGAAAGGGACTGTCACGGAGCCAAGGAGAGCTGTACCACTGCAGCTTGTGTGTCTGCTGGGGCTGCTGCCACGCTCTTGGCACAGCCCAAACTCCAGCCCCATGGGGCTGCCTCCCATTCCCTGCTCTGGATGCAAATCCAGACCCCATCCATATAAGTGGCTTTGGGCTTGTACCAGTGTCCCCTGGTGCCCCAGCCCCTTTCCAGTGAGCTGTCACCTGCCAGCAGTGGCTCCTGGGCTTGTGTCCTTGGCCCTCTGCTCCCTGGCGATGGCTGCTTTTGCACGCAGGTGAGCACTAGCAGAGTTGGGGCTCCTCTCTTCGAGGGGAGATGGGTACATCTGCTCTAGGGCAGCACTACCCCGCAGCCCGCCTTCCTTTGCTGGCTCACCCTGGAGCGAGCTGCCTTTTCACCCCATCCCTCTTCTCTCCCGCAGGCACGTACCAGGGCCAGTTCACCAACGGCATGCGGCACGGCTACGGGGTGCGGCAGAGCGTGCCCTACGGCATGGCCTCTGTGGTCCGCTCCCCACTGCGCACCTCCCTCTCCTCCCTGCGGAGCGAGCACAGCAACGGCACCCTGCCCCAGCAGGACTCCCCCGCTGCCAACCCCGAGAGCCTGCCCCTCTCGCCCACCATCACCCGTGGGGGCTTTGCCCTCAGCCTCTACGCGGAGGCAGAGGCTGGCAAGCCCAAGAAGGGGGGGCTCTTCCGCAGGGGCTCCTTGCTGGGGAAGCTGAAGAAGTCGGAGTCCAAGTCATCCCTGGCCAGCCAGAAGAGCCGTGTCAGCTTCCTCAAGAGCGAGAGCGGAATCAGCTCGGCTGCCAGTGATGCCACCTCCACTGTCAGCCTGGGCGAGGGTGCCGAGGGCGAGGAGTACCCCCCCTTCGAGTCCGACATTGACGCCACCACCACAGAGACCTACATGGGTGAGTGGAAGAACGACAAGCGCGCTGGCTTCGGCGTCAGCGAGCGCTCCAGTGGGCTGAAGTATGAGGGCGAGTGGCTGGACAACCTGCGGCACGGCTATGGCTGCACCACGCTGCCTGACGGCAAGAAGGAAGAGGGCAAGTACCGCCACAATGTCCTCATCAAGGGCATGAAGAAGCGTGTGATACCCCTCAAGAGTGCCAAGATCCGGCAGAAGGTGGACAGGAGCGTGGAGGGGGCTCAGAGGGCCGCAGCCATTGCCCGGCAGAAGTCAGAGATCGCAGCATCCAGGTAAGCACTTGGGGCTCCAACACGCTCCAGTGGGGTCCCTTTGATGGTGGTGGACCCCATCCCATGTGTCCCTCTGGAGTTGTGCTGCATGCCTCCTCACCATGCATCAGCGGTGGGGTCATACATGGCTCCCTGCAATTTCTATTTAATTCTTTGCACTAAATGCTGGCAGAGCAGGGCCAAGGGCCCTCGTGGCAGCCCAGGGTGTTTGGGACCTGTCCTCCTTCTTGTGCCCTCTCCTGTTGCCCTGCAGCCCTGCTCCAGGAGGGAGCTGCTGGACAGCAGGGCCTGGCACCAGCCCTGGTGCTCAGCAGGATGGGGAGCAGGAGCTGCTGGGATGGGGAGCACCCTGGTGCCATGCCAGGCTACCAGAGCTGCAGGGTGTCATTGATGGGGCAGGATGAGAAATAGTGGAGTCTGGCTATGGTAAATCCAATGGGCTTGTGAGCAGCCAGCGGGATGTGTCCCGAATGAATCAGGTCTGCAGCAGAGCGTGGCTCAGCCCTGGAGACCCCAGTGTGGCTCTGTGGGGAGTTTATGGGATGCATTAGAGTTGTCGCTTCATTTTAGCAGCTCGGTGTAATGGGCTCTCTGGCAAGAGCACTGCTCTGCTGGGATGCTGCGAACCAGGAGGGAGGATCTACGGTGGATATCAGACCGAGGAGGGGGCTGCCTTGGGGAGCCCTGTCTCCCCCCGCAGGACCCAGCTGCCCTCAGCCAGGTTTTGAGTGGGTGTTTCTGCCATGAGGGAGGTGGTGGCCAGAGCCAGGGCAGATGGCTTAGCCCACGGCGCATGGCTGAGCCCAATCCCACAGCACACAGCCACATCGTGCAGCCTGCGATGCTTTAGGATGCTGGGAAAGGAGGAACTGGGGATGGCTCAGCTGGGTTTGTCCCCTTTTGTCCCCCAGTTTGTCCTGGCCAGACCCTGGGGGTGAGAAGGGGCTGCAGCAGCCCCCATCCCATCCCAGGATGCGTGTGCAGGGGCGTGCGAGGGGCTGCTGTGAGCACGTGGCAGTCTCCTGTTGCACCCGTGTCCCTTGTGCCAGCAGACACGCAGGCACCGTGTTGCCCCTACGTCGCGTGGTATGTTGCGACCAGGTAGGTGGGTTCTGCTCAGAAGTAGCTGCCTTAGAAATTAGCAGGAAAAGAAAGTGCTAATTGCTCCATCATCCCTCCTGGGATGGAGGAGGGAGGAGATTAAAGAGCGGCTCTGGGATCTGCCTAGGAAGGGGAGGACCTCCTTCCCTTCTTGCGTCCCTGCCTGCGTCGGAGCAGTACCAGCAGTGTGCTCCTCCTCCCACAGCATTCCCTCCGGTCTCAGAGCTGGCCTGGCAGAGACCACCAGAGATCGTCAGGCAGGGTTGGAGCCTTCACTCCTCTCCTCTTCCTCGGGGAAACACGGTTATGAAAGACCTCAAGGTTTCACCTTGCCCCTCCATCAAAACCTTGCCCTGCGCAGGCTTTGCTTAGCTGCTGGGCTGTGGCTGGGACTCCAGGGCTGTCCTGCCTTGCTCCTTTTTAGTGCTGTTTATCAAAGTTACTTCATTACCAAGCTGAGATGGGAAATAACGGCGGCGGGGAGGGCGCCTGTTCCTAAAGCCCATCCCTCCCCTCCAAGAAACCCCAGGTGTACTCCTCCAGTGGCTGTTTCTGCTCCAAAGTTTTGCGGGGAGTGTGATTGGCTTTTTTAGCAAAACCCAGTTGCCTCAGAGACTGGTGGAGAGAAACCAGCGGGACTGCAAGTGAAATGCCGTGCAGGGCCAACTAGGATAAAAATAACAGGCTGGGGCAGTGTGGGGCCCGCCGGATCCTCCTGGCAGGGCAGGCTCAGCCTGACATTGGCTTTGCCGTGCCCGGGAAAAGTGTGCGGCCATGGTGCTACACGCCCGTAAATAAGGAGGCTGGAGCTGCAAAAGCTGCTCTCCGAGAACTCGGCTGGTTTACACAAGCCTCTTTTTATTATATACTATTTACACTTTGGATCAAAAGCGGCTCTGCTGTGTTTTCCATCAGGGGCTGGAATGCACCCACTGCCCTGGCGGGGGACTACATCCCTCCCCAGTGCAGCTGGGGAATAATTTCCTATTAAGGAAACCTCAGAGCTGGAGGAAATAAGATGTTAAAGCCGGTTTCCTCCAGGGAGTCCTCCCCCAGCAGACCCTGTGATAGCGCGGCTGTTGTGGCAGGGGAAGAGCGCCGCTCTCCCCAGCAGTGCGATGCCCCTGGTCCCATTCCTGCAGCGCTGCCTGCAGCTGGGCTGGACCCGCTGCAAGAGGAGAATTTGGGCTCCTCCACCCTGTAAACTATAATTCACTGTTTCCATCAGCGTTTATTCCTGGCATATGTTGCTCTGGGCAGAGCCAACCTCTCTACCTCCTGCCTTTTGAACATCTGACTCGTGCTCTCCTTCCTCCTCCTTTCAGCTCAGTTTTGGGGTTGAGAGTAAATACAGATAATTTTGCCTTGAGAGTGTCCTTAGGTTAAAGCCCAGCTCTGCCACCGACTTTCTCTTTGGCCTTGAACCTTGCCTCAGTTTCCACACCCAGGATGGAGAGTAATTGCAGACAGATTGTGACAATCAATTATTATGGTTTTAAAAGGGCTGCCCCAGCTCATAACTGCGAGGTGGAGTTTTCTAGATGGGGCATTTATATTTCTCCTCAGTTGGCAGCGTGTACCTTACCCAAAGAAATGTCTTTGAGGCTACATGAATCCTTTTTTGGGAGATGATGTGACATATCTGTATGTAAGATTATTGCTAGGAGCTAATGAGCAGGACACAGCAGCTGGGCTGTGCAGATGCCTGACTACCTCCACGTACCTGTGCTGTTGAACACGGGTGTTTGTTTCATTTGCTTCTGGCACTTGGGGGAGCCCCTTGCAGAGCTAAACTCTGGTGATATCCAGCATTCCGCTGTCTGGGGGCGAAATGTCAGGAGAAGACAAGATTTCACTCTTTTGTACCATAAAAGGCTCTTTAAAGCGTAGAAGTCCTGAGGAAAACAAGCCCAAGTGCTGGAAGCTGCCTTGGCCAGTTGGACTGCAGGAATCCCAGGCACGTGCCCAGGCTCCGAGGGTGCACGGGCAGGCGGCTACCGGCAGCGTGGCAGTGCCGATGGGCGCCCTGTGATCTGCCCTGCGGAGACGGGTGGGAGAGCAGTGATGCTCGGGGGCGATGGTCAGCCGCAGTCAGCAAACCTTCCTCATCCCGTGCTCCGCTCTGAGGATGTCCAAGGCACCAGGCTGCTTTGCAGCTCCTGCCTGCTCAGTTTGGGTGTTCCAGCCAGCACTGTGGGCAGTGCCAGCTATTGCCTGCCCCGCTGCCTGTCCTGCCCAAGCGGCGCTGCCCTGGCCTCCGTGGCTCCCTCCAGAATCCTCCCGGGTCGGCAATGCAGTTGCTTTCCCCATTGTGCAAGTGGCTGAAGACAGAGCTGGTATTGCCTCGCCACCAGCTGAGGGAACAGTGATTTTATTTTTTTAATTCTTTTTTTATGATTTTAGTGCCATGAGCAAGAGGGTTAAAATTCCCAGGTGTGTAATGGCTGCCCTGGAGTTTTCTGGGCACGTGGGTTGGTGCCGAACAGGGTGCTCTGCACCCCTGGGAGCTTAGGGAGCAGCAGCACCCATGGGTGCTGCCTGTGCAGTATGTGCTCACCTGTCACATGGGGATAACAGTCCCGCTGAAAGCAGGGAGAAAGAGATTTGAAGTCGTCTGCTTTCATCTCTTTAGAATAAAACAAAATAAAATGAAATAAAAAGCAAGAGGAAGGGCAGGACTGGCTGCAGGGAGAAACTTTGATTTTTTTGAAAGCTGTAAGCCAGGCAGCTTGTACAAGGGATTTCCTTCTCATTGGCGTTTTTGGGGGACAAAATGAGTGTAAATGCTGCAAATCTTATCTCTGTCCCACTGCAACAGTGTCTGCCATGGTCTGCCTCTGCACGGGGTTGTACTTTCCAGTGACTTGGACCAAAATCAATGGAGGGACTTGGCCGTGCATCCTACGAGGCATGGGTCTGGCCACACTCTGAGATTATTTGATGGGTGTATGTCCTGTTAGCAAAACCCCAGATATATCTGCCAGATGTCACAGAATCAATAGGAAAGCAAGGCACAAGGGGCAATAATGGCTGCTGTGCTTCATCTGTTTGTCTTCAGATGCTGGCCCTGAAGCCCTTGTGCAGCTGGAGTGTTTTATGCCTGGAGAGTACAACTAAAAATGAATACATTTTGAATTTATATTTTGTTTTAATGTAATGTCTAGAGAGGTCCTGTAAGGCTGCTGCTTGGATAGATATCTGTCAGAATTTCTAAACTGCATTCTGAAATGTTAGGCATTAATTCCTGTTAACGTAGGGTTTACTCATCACGGTGAGCCTGGGCTGCATTAAGGCGTCGCAGAGCTGCCGTGAACGCTTGGCATCAGGAATCACGTCGGTGTGGCTTCCACAGCAGTGACATGAGGGCATCGTGCATAGTGTGAGCTGTTGCCTGGTTTTGAAGCTTAAGTTGTTCTTCTGTCCATACCCGTGTCTTTGGGGCACGTCTTAGCTCTCCCTTCAAATAACAAGAGTGCTTGACAGCTCCCATATCGCTTTCTGAACCTTCCCTGCCCAGCCGCATTCCCAGCAGCGCTGTCGCTGTCTCCCTGTGCTCAGCGTTTCCAGCCTGCATGGCCAGGCGGCAGCGAGTGTCTCCTCGGGGAACGCGGGTGTATGGTGCAAATGACGTCCTGAAATTGCTGGAGTCAGCAGAGCCTCCTGACTAAATAAGGGCAGGCAGAGCAGAGCTTTATCTGAGCAGAGCCCGAGCGCGACAGCTGAGAGCCGATGCCCGCGGCAGCCCACGCCACCGGAGCCTGGCCGCACGCTTACACCGATAAGGTGCTTTATTTGGCACGGCTCTGCCCCGGTGAGCTCCTGCCCTCCCTCCCTGGTGCTCTCAGGGGTTTATACCGCCAGCAGGGAAGGTGGGCAACCAAAGCAATGTCTTCTTGATGCACCTCTTTGGTGAGGCATGGCGGGTGTCCAGGGCAGAGCTGGGCTGGTCCGATGGCCATGGTCGCCTCAGCTATTCTGGGGCTGATGGCATAGCTTGGCTTCCCCAAGGCTGGGGAGTTCACACCCAGGATTTTCAGGTCTGTTGAACCTGGGGATGCTCAGACTCGGGGTTTGCTCTGAAAGAGTTAGGATTTTTTAAAATATCCTCTGCTTTCTGCTTCTCTCGGGCTTTTAGCCAGAGGCACAGGTGTCAGACACATCAGGAGTCTGGTGCATTTCAAGATCTTTAGGTCCAAGGCCAGAGGGCAGGATGCTCATGGCCACCCTGCGAGAGCAGGCAGCAGTGGTTCAAGGCAGCCCCTGCCAGGTGGGCTCCTTGCTCAGGAGAGCGCCCGATCCTCCTCTGCTGCCCCAGCTTCACGATCTCTTTGCTCCAGAACTACACACAGAGTGTAATGGATGGGTGTGTAATGAGGAGGCACCTGCGGGCAAGGGATGGGCAGAGTTTGTCCTGGCCCCGGGTGGGATACTAGTTGCAATTCACCTCTGAGTGGGAGCTGCCAGGGAGGGGCACAGGAGTCGGAAGCAGCATTTCTGCAGCTGTAAGATCAGACACAGAAAATGCCCCAGCCTGACCTCTCAGGAGGCTTAAAAGATAGGTGGGTGGAAGTGAAGGAGGGGCAGGACTGCCCCGGCTTTGTTAAAATCCCCCACAGGGCATGGGAGGGTGCCACATCCCCAGTGGGGCTCATGCTGAGCAAGGTGCTGCCTCACCTGGAGGCAGTCAAGTGGCAGGAGCCAAGGGCAGGTCCTTGGTGGCCAGGTATTCTGGCTGTCCCACAGCACCCACGGTGGGAATGAGCATCTCGCTGCTTCCACAGGCAGGAATGAGCTAGCACGCATGTGGGCAGGGAGAAACAAGGGCAGCTGTGCGGCTTCTGCCATAGCTGGGTGCCAGGACACTGGTGCCAGGGCACAGCAGCAATGGGACACTCCTTGGTCCTGCTGTCCCAACAAAGACATTTCGCACAGAGCTTGGTCTGTTTATAAAGAGGATAATCTGTTTCTTTCACTCTTGGTTAATAGAAACCTAGTTGCTGGCATCTATTTCCACACCAACCGAAGCCCAAGGCTGGGACTCTCCCACTTTCTGTGGGGTGCTAGTGCCAGCAGCGCTCGCTCCTTCCCATGAAACCAGGCAAATAAAGACCTTTTCCCCTTGCAGCTCCTGAGCAGGTGTGATCTCTTCCGCGTGGCTTATCAGCACGAACTGAGGTCAGTGTCCAGGATAAACATCTGAGTGAATGGTGAGGGGGAACCCGCCTGGTCCATGCCACCATGGCTAGGACCACTTCAGCTTGGCTTTCCCTCACAGCTCTTGGAGTCAGAACATGACAGGCTGCCTTATGTCATGGAGTTGCATTGTCACCATGCACGGTTTGGTTAGGGGGAATACTTCCACCCAAGCCTCCTCACATCCTGTATCGGGAGCTCAGGGACTGTGTCACTCACCTCCTGGAGATGGGGACACCCAGTTCCTGTCCCAGAGCCAGGATTTTGTCTCTGCAGCCTCGTGATCTGGGCTGAACAGGGCTGGTTTGGCCTTGGCTGGGCTGTTTTTTTGGTTTTACTGCCCCAGAAGAGCCATCTCCATCTCTGTAAAAGTACTGCCTGTTTCGAACTGCTGCCTGACTCTCATATGACCTCCCTCGTCCCACCCCAAAAGACCTTTTGGCTTGCCCCTGTTCTAGCTCACCCTCGCAGTGCTGGGCAGGGAGCAGGCTGCAGTGTTCGGGTGACATCTCTCCATTCCTGGTCCTGTGCGGCCATGGGGACAGCAAAGCCCCAGGGCTTGGGTCCAGTGCCGGGATCAGACGCCTGCCCCAGCTGCAGGACCCCCACGGTGTGTCCCGCCGTGTGGGGCTCTGCAGGCGGGAGGGGTTTGGTGCCATGGAATGAGTGATGGCGTGATGCCTTCACCCCTTTCTTTCAGCCCTTTCCCAGAACGGCCTCATCCCCGGCCCAGGCTGGCTGCAGCTCCAACACTGACGCATTTTTGGCCCACTGTGCTTGTTATGCTGAGATGCGTTTTGACTCCAGAGGAGGGTGCGCACGGCTTTATCTGTTTTCCACCCGCCTGACATGAATTTCCTTAGGCACTTTCATGCCCTATTAGGGTAAGAGGGAGCACGCACTTTCAGAAGCTCCAAGGAGAAAGCATCTGTTGGGCAGCAGGCTGCTTTCTCCAGGGCTTCCCGGGTCTTTGGGGTTGAAGCAAGTGGGGCTGTGGCTTGCAGGGATCCCCTCAAGAGGAGCAGAGTTGGGATGGCAGGATATCAGTCCCAGCGACAGGTACGACTCAGATAGCTGGCCAGGCAGGGAAAGTGGAATTAATGGGCTGTTCAGTCTGACCTTGCAGGAAATCCTTATCCTTAACAGCTTTACAAGCACAGAAGGAAAAACGAAGTGTGACTTTAATCTGCAAATTGACTGTGGAAGATGGTAGCTTCTCGTTCAATTGATCTGCTGCTGCATGGAGCAGGCAGGCTTTCACTCCCATCCAAATGCTCAAAATCAGCTGGCAGGGAGCTGGGCTTTAAAATCATCTGATTCAATTAGGCTTTGCTCAGAGGTTATCGTCATTTCAGTGGAATGTGAAATAGGCTTATCTTGAAAAATAAAAAATATTTAAGTAAAATGTCCAATTTAAATATAAAGCCTGATATACAGAAACCCTTCCTCCTCCTGGAGGTGGTGCATTTTTTTTCAGCTTATCCTGGTGCCAAACCAGAGCCCATCAGCTTTCTGAGTCAAATTTGTTGTTGTTTTGCTCCTGCAAGGCTTGCTGAGCCTTCCGTGAGTGCCTGGAGGAACCCAGCATCCCATCCACCTGGGTGCCCTCAGCAGCCTTGGGTGCTGGCATGGGGAACGCGGGTGCTGCAGCCCGACGGTGGGCTGGCAGCCCTCGCAGCAACCTGCGCCCTCTCTTGTTTCTCCTGGACTTCAAATCTGTGGATGTCAACTCAAGAGACCTATAGGGCTTCTGCCTTAAATTTTGATGAATAATTTGGCTTCTGACCAAATGCAATATTTTAAGAAATCTGCCTGCTTTCATTTCCTCAATACAAACAAAAAAAAATGCTGCTTTTCTTTTTTGACTGGGAAAAAAAGACGAAACAGATGCTGCAGTTCCTCACTATTTTGGTTTGGATTGCTGAAATCTGAAAAACACTCAAGTTAGAAGGTGCTAAAACTTTTTATTGAAAAAAACCAACAATCTGCTAGAGGAAACAGACACTTTCTGACCCATTTTAGCACTGGCAGAACTGGCGGTCAGGTAAAACACACTCAGCTTGTAGATGCCGTCTGTTTGGCACAGCTTAGGGCTGGGCAGAAGCTCCTGGGTCAGGCTGGGCTCCCTCAAAACAAATGACTGCTGCAGCCATGGTGTTTTCTTGGAAGTGGGAATTCATTCCCCTGGGTAGGGCAGGGAGCGGCCGCTGCCCGCTCAGTGCAGGTACAGGCAGGGAGACAGGAGCACACAGGGGACAAAAGGCTGGAAGACCCTGATGGTGTACATGCTGTAAAGATGTTTTGATGCACTTATCAGTGGGATAACCCAGCTGCTTTGATCTTGTAGTGGTAGGTAATTAAATAAGGGTCCCCAGAGCATTAGCTGAGCCCCTTTGGTAATGGCGTGGCGGAGGCTGGAATAAATCGGTGGCATTTGGGCATAGTCCCAAGGCTGTGCTGCTCTGGGAGACTCACTCCTCCAGGCTCTGCTTGATCTGCACCCAGGGCAGCACAGAGGAGAGCAGACCTGAAAACCAGGGGGAGAAGGAGGGAGTCCAGTGGGCAGCTGCAAATCCCCCCTTTTTTTTTCCCCAGAGATATATCTGTGGATGCTCTCATGAGCTGCTCCCAGCCTGGCTGTGCTGGCAGGATGGGCTCCGGCAGGGCGAGGAGCTGCCTGTCCTGCCTGTCTGGGGCCAATGCGGTGGCCCCAGGGCCATGCTGCCGTACCGGTGGCCGGCAGCCCTTTGAGCCGGCAGGCCCCGGCTTGCACCACTCCATTTAGAGCTGGCGCTGGGCAGCTGCTGGCTGGCATCCGAGGGCTGCAGGGGAAATGGAGAGCAGCTGGGTCTGTGCCGGCCCCGCCGGCTCGTCGCAGCCCATGGGCTCCCGTGTGGGCTGGCATGGCCAAGCCCTGGCAGCTAGCTGCCCACCCAGCCCAGCTTGGCTCGCGGGGCAATCAGGGTGGTGGAGATTAATTGAGCAAATCTCCCGTACGCAGGGCCAGGGTGCGTAGGTTGTCGTCTTATTGAAGACAGCTGCAGATCTGTCTGCTCTAAGATTAATATTACTTTAACTGTTCCAAGGGGAAGTATCCCTTGGTGAAAGATGCAAGTGGCTCTGAGCTATTTAGAGCTGAGGATAACATTTCGGTATTTTAAAAATTCACCAAGTAATCATAAAGGCTAATGCTTGCTGAGCTCATTAGGTGGCAGGGAGCTCTGCCAGGCCTGTGCTCCTGAAACACTGCACAGAAAAGGGTGCTTTTTTCCTGGCTGAATGGCCTGTTTGTGCCCTTTCTGTGGAGTGAAGGAGAAAAGGTTTGACTTATCCAGCTAAGTAGCCTGGGCATGTCCAGAGTGCCACCACTTCTGTGTAAGCGCTGGTACTGTCAGTGAAAAGCCCGGGTCGTGAGCTGGGCTGCAAGGGAAGGGAGGCTGGAGGGCAGAGCTCCAGGATGGTCTCAGGATGGCTTCTCTTTTTGGATTTCTTTTATAGTGGTGTGGAGGTGTTTCCTTTAGGAGACAGTTTGTGTTGATTTGTGCTTAATTCACTATTTAGACCACACCTTGCAGGTGCAGAGTCCATAATATAAACCAGCAGCTTCACGCACCCCAGGGATGTCAGAGTTTAAATTGAGTGGGTACAGGCACACGAGTGATGGAGCAAAAGGAAGGTAAAAAGTACAGCTGGCTCTCAGGGCAGGGTGCCCGTGGGGTGGGACACACAGATGCGTTTGAATGTGGACAGGGAAAGTGGCATGAGGAATGAACTGAAAAGGGATATTCAGTCCCATGGGCTGGTTACAGGCAAATGAGGGTAGCAGAGTTTTGCTGGTACCTGCATGCACATGGAGGCAAAGGGGGAGGTACAAAGGGGGTGGATTGGGACTGAGCAGGAAGAAAAGGATGCTCCAGCTGTAGAGGTGACACAAGTCTGAAGACGGTGTGGAAGACTGAGAAGCCAGAAAGTGTCTGTCCTGGTCAGGTCATAGAATTATAGAATGGTTTGGGTTGGAAGGGAACCTTTAAAGGTCATCTAGTCCAACCCCCAACACAGGTCTGTATTGCTCAGGTCTGTGTGTCCTTGCCCTTCGCAATGTGAACGCAGAAGGGACCATGTTGCCATCAGCAAAAGCACTTCTGCAGCTTTCCCTGTATCCCTTTTGAGCGCTGCAAAAATTCCTGCCAAGACAAACCATTATCTTAAGTTTCTTCACAAGGACAAAATGATTCCAGCTAGGTACTGAAGCAGGAATTTGGCTGGGGATGGAAAAGCACTTTCCAGGAGAGGGGAGTTTAGTCTTCCTTCCTAGAGCCGACTGATGAATTTTATTTGCTTAATGACCTTTTTTGCAGCTTATTATATTGAGAATGGCAAGGTGTTCAGTTGGTCCTTCCTCAGGGTTTGCTGAATCAATGGGATTCGGGAGACGCTGGAGAAGGACAGCGCTGGATGGGTCTGTCTTTCCCTTAATAAGCAAATGTGCTATAGCTTGGGCAGAGAGCTGAGCTCTTCCCCTATTTCTAGCCACAAGGTCATCGCCGCACCTGCAGGCACCCCAGCCCTGTCTGGTATTTGCAGTATTCTCGCTAATTCCAATCTCATTTACAGTCTAATCCAATGTGGATGTGCAAAACTGCATAAACTGTCCAAAGAGACGGGTATGCTGGCTTGGCTTTGGGTCTCACCTGTTAGCCTGGTGCTCAGCTTCGGCTCGTGTATCCACAGGGGATTTTAGTAGCAGTCAGAGGAATGATTTGGGCAGTGTTTCTGGGAGACAGCCAGAAAGGACAGGAGTGGTGCTCTGTCCTGCACTGATACAAAAACAATTAGGGCATTAGAGCCGTGCCAGAGGAGAAAATAAAACAGCAGATGCATTTAACCCTCTCTCTCCTGCCCATCCAGCTGGTGTATGAAGCCTTCCTGCCCGGGGCTGCCCCGGCGCAGCCGAGGCGGTGGCAGCAGGGCTGGGACGGGGGCTGCAGGCATTGCCCACACACGTCCCCTCGGCTTGGCGAGGGGCTGCTGCTCCCCCTTGCAGAGAATTCACCGGAGCTATTTTTAATGGCGCTGCCTGGGCTGATGGATCAGGGTGAAACTGGGAAGCGCTCATCCTGGACGGTGCTGCCTCGCTTGGGATGGGGAGCACCGGTGTTAGTTTGTAAAGGCCTCTCTGGGTGTTTATTGCCCCCAGTTGGACATGTTTAATGTTTGTGGCTCATTTTCCAGCACTGCCTTGAAAAGGTGCTTTTGAATTCTGCTGCTGGATGCTATAAAACCTGTGGGCCTCTGATTCAGATTCACCCCAACCTCCTCCATCTCCAGACCTTCTCTTCTGGTTTTCGCATGGGCTGCCTTCTGCAGAGGCGCTGGGAGCTGACAGCACAACCAGCAGTAAATAAAAAAGTGTGGCCCTGATTCAAGTGCTGCCTGAAAAGTATCAAATTCATATGCATACAATAACAGGCCGGTGTTTTCCTTTTTGCAAAAACTGATTCTGTATTTTGAGCAGATCTTAACCTTGAAAGAAAATTTTCCTTAGATGTTTCATGTCTAAGGTTTGAAGGTCACCTTCCTGCCTCCCTCAAACCTGTTTGAGCTTTTTTTTTTAACTACTGTGCTCGGCAGACTCTGAGCTGTGGGCTGGGAGAGGCTTTTGTGCTATGGGTTGTGTGTGCTGGGCTCTCCCAGGGCGGCTGGTATTTGTCTCCTGCTTTGCATCTGGGGCCAAGTTTTTCTTTGCGTTGAGCTCCCAGGCACTGCCAGCCATGCAGAAATTCAGAAATACTCTAGGCAAGTTAGATGTTATTGTTATGGCTGGGCCCTTTCCTCCAGGCTGTGCTTTGTCACGCTCTTACTAAACCCTCAGCATGCCTATTTGAAGGGCTGTGAGCAGCAGTTCCTTCTGTTCGTGCCCTGGGGTGTGCGGCACAGCTGGGGGAGATGTACTTAAAACACTATGCCATGTCCCTGTGAGCCAGACGTTCATCACCTGGCTGCTGCCGTGATAAATGATCTCGGCGATGGAGGGACCCAGCGCAGGGCATCAGCATCCCTGCCGGGGCCAGGCTGCTGGCCAGGGGAGAGCAGCGCTCTGCCTCGTACCGCAGCCTCCCCGGGATGCCAGCAGGGCCAACACGCGGTGTGCCGGAGCTGCCAGATTTGAAGCCACAGCTGTGTTGATCTTAGTCCCCCCAAATCAAACACTTCTGGATGACTTTGCACGCAGAGGGACAGGAGCAGAGGTCGGGCATGTCCCGCAGAGCGAGGGAGCCAGGCAAAGCTGCCATGCAGCTCACATGCCCGGGGCAGCAGGGGATCCCAAAGTCGTGCCACTCAGCTTGCTGTCACAGGTCCGTGTGTGGAGCTCGGAAGCTGCCCCATGGCCTCCCTGGCCTCACGCCCCTCTGTGCCCAGGACAGCTTGTTGTAGAGCCCTGCTAGCCTTGGAGCCATGGTGGCTTGCAGCAACGGCTCAGCCAAGCCAGCTCAGCTCCTCAGCACCAACAGCATCCTCATCGCAGCCTCTGCAACCCAGGTTGAGGTCTTCCTGGCCTCACCATCTCTTTACCTTCAGGAATTGCAGTACTCAAGCCACATGCAGCCAGCCAGATAGCATCCAGCACCTTCTCTGGAGGAAAGAAAATCTCCAGCAGGAGAAGAGCGTAATTGGGAGCTGCCTTGTCACCTCCAACACCCCCAGGCTTGTCCCTTGCATTGGACCCAGATGCTGGGAGAGAGCCGAGCATGCAGAAGTCATCTGCACCCATTTGGTAACACATCAGCATGAGTCCAGCTCTGTCCTTACTAGCAGAGGGAGCAGACCCTGCATCCAGTCCACTTCCAGACTACTTTTTTGGAAGTCACCTTTAGGAAAGCATCCACCCACTTGCCAGGAGCTGCCTGCTGCTCCCCCAGCTGGGGCCAGCTGGCTGATTATCTGGCTGGGAAGTGGCTGGGATAGCCTCTGCCTGGCTCAGTGAGCGGCTGAAAGGGAGGATTTTATCTCTGTATGGTGAATCGCATCCTCCAAGAGCAGCAGGACAAAGACAGGGGTCAGAGCACGTCCTGCCAGGGTGAAGAGCTGGATCCTCACTTTGCAAGCTTCTTCCCAGGTCCGGCGCCGGGCAGGCTGTGTGCCCCACGCACAGCACACCCAGCCCGCTCTGATCCCCCAGGCGTGGAGAGCACAGAAACATCCCCCTTGGCCCCTGCCAGATTATAGTGGAATTAATCATGCTGATTATATGCTACCAAAAAAGGAGGTGCCTTCTCTGTTCAGAGCTGCCTCAGACCTCCTGCTTGCGAGCAGCGGCTTAAAATTACTGTTTTCTGCCTCATCATGTCTTGTCATTTTTGTGTCTTGGGTTTTTCAGGAGCTGTAATAATTTTGGATTACAAGACCAAGAATGACAGCAATCCCAGGCAGCTCAGCCTGCAGAGAAAGCAGGGAGATAACGTGTGAGTGTGGGCAGGGAGGTGAATCATGGCTCCAGCGGAGTGGGATGTCATCCCGGGGAGAGGCAGGCTGAGCCGCAGCAGCTCCGCACCCTCTTCTCTATCGCAGGGCCCTGAACAGTGTTTTCGGCTCCCCATCAAGTCACACTGTTGCCTGTATCAGTTGGGACTAATGCCCTACGTTTAGTTCTTTCCCTGCAGCTACTCAAAATGGGGTGTGTGTGGTGTATGTATGTGTGTATGTACATCTTCTACCTTTTCTAAGAGTCTCAGAACAGCGTTTCTATCACCTTTTCATTGCGCCTGTCGAATATTCAGACTAAAGCTAGTCTTGTCTGCATACTGAATCTCAGTTTAATGGGAAAGAATTAATCCTGATTTCATGACTGACAGTCCAAAAATTCCTCTGGAACATTTTCACTGCAGGGATGAGACCTGCCTTTTTCCTCATTTTTTGTCCTAAAACTTGGCCAGATACCAACCTGAGTCTGAAAAGGGCTCATCAGACACCCAAAGACCACATTTAAAGGTTGTAATTCATAGTGAATTGATGTTTGAAGGCTGCTAACTGCTTATCTAACTGTTCCCACAAAAATAGGTGGTTTTGCATGTGCAGCCAGTGTACGCTCCATTATGTGCAGCAAGGGAGATATGGGGAGCCTCAGCAAATGTGATAGTGAGAGCATGGGGAAAGCAGCTCTCTAAGTCCCAGGTGGAACAAAGCAGCTGAATATATGGTGCTTCACCCTCCCTTAATTTTTAAGGATTTTGCTGTTTCAAGTCACTCCTTCCCAGACTGCGAGCAGCTGGGCTGTAAAGCCAGCCCTGCTTTTAGCATAAAGATCACAGGGCCCCGAGTGCGAGGCATGCGAGGAATATGACAGCCGGCCAGCAAAGTAACTCTGATAGCCCTATAGCTCTGTGGAGTGAGGAAGAGCTGTGCTGGGAAGGAGTGGAGAGGACTCGGGGCGCCAAACGCAGAGGGAGGCAATAGCTCTGCCTGTCCTAGCACCGGTGAGAGCAGCTCCCCAGGCTGCCGTGAGCAAAGGAGCCCCTTGGACAACGTGTGCTGTTTGCTGGAGAGCTACAGGAGAGACATTTGGGGTAAAATATGTCCAGTGTGCTGGGAGGGGCACGTTGCCTGCGGCGAGGTGCGGCAGCTCAGGACTGGTGACGGCACAGCGGTGCTCAGCCATCACGTTATTGTCCCCTCATGCTCCAAAGATGCCTGCGGTGATGATTTAGGCATTCCTCTGAGCTGGGTATCGTGGTTTAGCCCCAGTCGGCA
>VZTL01096991.1:0-11052 GCA_013400535.1 Scopus umbretta | reverse complement strand
CTCCTCTTCCTCCTCCTCCTCATGGGATCCCTGGCTCCCGAGGAGAAGGGCACTCCAGAGCTCTACCTGACCCACCTTCAAAGTCAGGCACTGCTTTTGGGAAGGGCTGAGCCCCTTTCCCCCAGCTCAGCTGGATTCATCTTTGAAAGCAAGGTCATTTACATTCTATGGCCAAATGTGTATCTTCTGAAAATCTTCTCAGTGCAGGTGTGCAAGTGAGTCGCTGTCTGCATGTTTGTATATGTAAGCACCAGGAACGGGGAGACTGGAAGAAACGCCACCTTCGAAACACAACAAAACACCCAGCCGATCACAGGTATTCTTCTGGAAGACTCCTCAGGGAGCTCACATGTGTTGCGGCCTCTTTTGGTTTTTGACAAAGTGAACTCAGAGCACAACTCCTCATGTTAAAAATAGACAAGAAAGACATAAAGGGTTGTGACAGTAGGGTTTTTGTTATTATTTTTACATGCCTCATTATTGAGAAGCTGAAACAAGTGCAAGCTCTGCTTTTCCCCTTTCCAGACTGGCCTGTGGACCATCACCCACCTTCTCCGGGCTCCTGGCTGCCCCCCCACCCTGCGGGGGCTGTGGGCGCCCTTCCACCGAGCGACCATGACCCAGGAGATAGCAGGACTTCCTACGCCCTTTGGTTCCTCCAAAGGAATAAGAAATATTCATCCCTGTAAAAAGGACAGTCTCCTAGATATATTTGGAAAGGAAAAAACTGAATAAATTAAAGAAGAGAGAGAAGGTTAAAACCAGGCCGTGTTTATAAAACAAAAAGCAGTATAAAAGTTTTTGCTTTAATTGGTAAACAATGTAGATACAAAAATGTGGACACAGAAAAAATAGCTCAGAGGGCAGGATGTGTACAATTGATCTACAATCCAGGCTGGACTTGGCTCGCAAAGACCAGAGGCCCCACGGCTCATGCCCTCCCATCCTAAACCCTTGCATTTTCTGCTGTCCCAGCAGCAGCCGGGCCGCACTGAGACTGAACCAGCAAGTGCAAAAAAAACCAGGCAAGTGTTTCCCCACTTCCTCCGGTGCTGCAATCCCAGCCCTGCAGCACCAGAAACGAGCAGCACGTAGGAAACACTGCCGATAAGCCCGGTGCCCTGCCAGCTGTCCCACTGTCCCCACAGCAGCCCACCTGCCCGCGGCCCGGGACAATGTTAAGGCTCTCGCCTGCAGAGCCGTAACGACGACAGGCCTCATTGCCTCACGCGTGCTGACACGGTGTTTTGTGTCAGAGGGTCAGGATGTGGTGTCAGTACACGTAGACACACGTACTATAAAAAGAAAGCTGCTATTGGCACGTGGCCAAGCCGGGAGGAAAGCCGTGTTTACTCACAGTCACAAAGGTGAAACTTAACCCAGAGCCTTCTGCGGCCTTGGGAACCAAGAAGCTGAGGAGAAACAGGCTGTGAGGGATGTGTGGGGCCTGGGTATATGGGTTGTGCCGGGCCTGGGCTACGGGGAGTGCAGGGGCTGGGATATGGGGTGCTGAGCCCCAGTTTCCAACATCTGGGGAGCCAGGCACCCACGCAGAGGTTTCTATGCACGTGAAGCTTACTGAATAAACCAAGCACTTGCTGCATTATAGATGAGGTTTGTTATCAGGGGACATCTGGTAGCATTACACACACAGAGAATGTGAAAAAGCCCAGAGCTGCCCTACTGAATGAAACAACTCCTGGGATGCCCGATGGGGAAAGTTCAAGAACCCCCTTGAATACTCCCTCAAAGCCCCCTCCACCCTCTCCACCACACTTGGCTCTTACCCCTCGTACCACTGCTTTGGCACAGGCAAGGGGCTAACCTTTACCAGCACGTCACCACCCACACAGCTTATCAGCTTTTCTTCTTCCTATAAGGAGCTCTTGGCCTAGGAGCCGTGTTGCAAGCAGCAGCTTTCTGGCTGCAAAGCAGCAGATAAGACTTCATAAGACTTCCTCCAGGGCCAGGAGCACTGCTAACCCGCCAGACAGGAGACGTCTTGAGCAATGGCAAGAGCATCAGCTGATCCTTAACACAAAGGCTGGAGGGGGGGTGTGAAAGAAAAGCTGAGAATTACTCAGCTGGTACCAGCCTTGTAATTATTTCCTGTCCCAGGAGTCCACTCCCAAAGATGGTAGAGCCAGCTGGTACCAAGAAAGCCAAGCCAGGGCTAGCGAGGTTTGGTGCACTTAGTAAAGGAGCTGGATCGAGCGACATCAACAGCATTTCCAGAAGATGTCCAATGCCACTTCTGGAGCTGGACTTCCCCTATGATGAAAACACTGCAGGTAGCACCATCCAATGCCATATATGTCCTCTCTCCACCTGTGTATGTCCCTGGAGTAGGTGAACCTCCAGCTGTGCTCCTACCCCCGTCTACACTACAGTGAATTGCATAGGACATTGCCTTGACAGGCCACGGCTTGACCACAGACATCAAGACTCATTTCCAGATCCCTTCTGCCTCTTCTGTGCTTGCCACACAACTCTCGCCCAGCCACAAACCCCATTGCCTCCCAGGCCTCTGCCAAAAACCATGACCTGGTATAGGCAGTGTCATCCCAGCCACAAGGATTTAACCAATATAGCCTTCCAGTGCAGAAAGTCTCTGGAGCAGCCTTCCCCAACACAGCCGCAGCTCCCCTGGCTGCAAGCTCTGATGGTGCCTTCGGTCCCATGTCCCACTGTGGATGGTGTCTGCTGCATCGGGGCTGTGCTCCCAGGCAACTCTCCTTATAACAGCAAATGGCCGCAAATGCTTTTCTCCACACCCCAAGCACAGATAAATTACCCCTTGCTTTTCTGCCCCAGCTTATTTCCTGTGCTGTCCTGTCCCGGCCAGGCTGCTGGACATGCGGTCCCCCTGCAGACCACGGTGAGCCATCCTGAGGTGGGACACGGTGGGTCCCAAACTGAGGCCAGCCTGGAGACTTAGCCCTCGTCCCCCCAGGCAATCCAGCAGTGAGTAATCGCCGAGCAGCTGTGGTTTATGTGCCTGTGCGCCGCCGGAGCCAGCCTGCCTGCCCTGGCATTGCCTGCACTCTCTGGACCCAGCGCATCCAGTCACCACGCTGTCATGTCCTGCTGCTCGTCACATTCTTCTCCTGCTGTAACATTTTGGGAGCAAACCCCTCCTGGGTGACACAGGGCTTCAGGACCGGCTGCTTGGGATTTACAGCTGTTGAGAAACCTGCAGATTTAAACCTTTTCATGGAGAGCTTTACCCCTCATGTTTAAACCTCAGCCTTGAACCGGAACTGACCTTCTGAAAAACCCCAGGTGAAAAACTCTTTTATTTGTAATGACTAAAGCCCCTGTAAAACAGCCTGTCCTCAGCAAGTGTTTGCGTACGGCAAGGCGGGTCTGCAGCTCATCCCTGAGGGAGGGAGCAGCAGGGTGCAGAGGGTGCACTGAAGGTGCACGTCAGGGCCGACCTGCTTCCATGCTGGAAGCGGCCGCTGCCCCTGCCTTACCCTGCCTGCTGCCCGCTCCCGCAGCTCCCAAACCTGCACTTTGCTCCTTGCTTCGCAAACCCCACACCACTGCGTGTGCCAAAGGCAAAGCCCCTGCCATAAAAGCAGACCCAGCAAAACCACTCAGAGCTGGGAGGGCTGGGCTGGACGGGGGCAGGACATCCAGAGCAACCCTTCCATCGGCCTGGCAGCCTGCCCGCCAGCACCTCCTGTGGGCCAGGGACCCACGCTCACACACCTCAGAAGAAGGACAATCAGCTGCCTAACTGGGGACAAATCCAGGCCAGATGTGTCCCCAGCCTGGAGGGGAGAGGTGGTCCTGCTGTGAGCCCCATGTGCAGCATATCAGGTAGCATTCAGGAGCACCTGCTCACCTCTCCTCCCCTGCTCCCCCACTATCCCACAGCAAATCCATCCCTGCAAAAGGCTCGGCTGTGTTAACGAGGTCATTTCATTAGTGAGCCAGGGGCCTGGGTTGGACTCAGGGGTCACCCCAGCGCTGCACAGTCCTCCTGGTTAGTCCTGCCAGTTGTGAGCTGGTGTCCGCAGCACCACAAGAGTCACAAGCAGCAGGAGGGACCGGCCTGGGTGGGCGCGCAGGTCTCTGGTGACACACAGCATCCTTCCTGCAGCGTGGGGCTCCTCAGCCCAGCTGAGTTGGCTCCTGCTTCCCAGCCACCGTACAGGGAGGGCTCTGCTGACAGCAGAAACACAGGGGACACCCACAGCAGGGGTTTGGGATGCTCGCCCCAGCACTTGGCCTCCAAAGAAGCCACACAGCTCCATCTCACTGGGCTTTCCTCTCCAGCCTCAAGCAGGGAAGTGGCACGGCCGTGCCAGTGCAGGGCAGCCTTGCTGGCAGGAGAGGCTCTGCCCTGCCCAGAGCCCAGGGAAAAAGGATTGGGACAGAGATAAGGCAGAACAAAAATTGTAGGAATTGGAGGAATAATCACGGAGCTCCCAGCTTTAGCAGCAAACCACAATTAGTTACTTGCTTATGGGAATTTTCTTGGCTCTGCTCCCTTTTCTCTACTTCTCACTTTTTTCCTATCAAGTGTCTAAACTAAAATATTACCAGCTCCCATGGCAAAACCAGAGTTTAATTTGGTTTATTTTATCAGCCAGAGAGAAGAGGAGAGGGTGAATGAAAGGTTCACAGAAAATACTTTTTTGTCTCAATGTTTTTCCTTTCCATTAAAAAATCTTCCTTCCTCAAAATCAGTTTCACAGAGATCTTTCGACTGGTCCTAATCAATAGGGTTGTTGTTTTGGGGGTTTTTTTTAATTATTGTCTTGGCAGAACCTCTTATTTAAAAGCTTAGTTAAATATGTGTACAAAGATGCTGCGTCTTGCCACATCCCTGCTGTCTGGTAGTTGCCTCTCTCCCACTGCCTTGGCAGGGCAGCTTGCCGGTGCCTTGGCCGGTGCGTGTGGGACAGCCCAGCCCAGCGGCAGGTACCTGCCCTCCATCTCCTCTGCTGCCTGATGCCATGGGGCAGCCAGCTCCAACACAGCTGGCTCTGCGGACCAGCTGAGACCATTCATCACCTCGAGAAAGGTGGTCCTTGGCCGCAGCGCCGTGTTGGATGACCCAGAGGGAGCAGGCGGGGGGCAAGGAGGGGACACCTCTGTTGGCAGTCCTGGGGATGCGGCGAAATCCCTTCGTCCCATGGCCTGTGGCCCCCAGCTGCCCTGAACCCCTCCCCAGCAGGGCTGGGGGCCACTGACCATTTCTCTGCTGGTTATTAGATTGTTCACGGCTCTCAGGTTTATTTGAATAAGCCCTTTTGTTTGCTGGCGCTTTCCCACGTCCCTTCGTTCGCTAAGCAGTCGCGTGTCCCGAGTCAAAGAGGAGCCCTGGCCGCCAATCCCCAAAGAAAGTTTCCTTTGGAGCAAGACATCTGCGTTGGAGGGAACCTGCCAACATCTGCCACACTTTCCGCCTTTTCAGGAGCCTTTCTTTCCCTCTTAAAAAGTGCAGGAACAGATGTTAAAAGTTGTTTTCTTTCTCCAGGGTGTGAAATGTAGACAAATAGCAAAAAAGAAAACTCCAAGTGGCACTGACCCCTTTCTCTTTCCTTTCTTTTTTGGAAAGCCCAGGGAAAAAGGGAGGCTTTGTTTACGACAGAGAATCCCCTTTTCAGTGAAACCTGGCAGTGGGCAATGCAAAAGGAAAGCGGGAATTTGCAGAAAGCTGCCTTTAATGCTCATTTGCATTGGCCTGTTGCATCCCTACAATCCAAGGCACAGATGTCAGCCTTCCCCCAAAGGCAGGGCAGCTCTCCCGCCTGCATTCCCCTCCGCCTCCAAAATAAAGGCCTTTGCCCTGACTGAGAGGTGTAAAATAACTGTTTACAGCAAAAGCTGCTCTTCTTTTTCACTGTGGTGCTGTCTTACAAATGAACCTTGAAATGAGCTCACCCGGAGCAAATGCCAGCAGGCAAGCCAAGGGTCTCTCCCCGCTGAGGCTGGGGGCTCAGCTACCCTGCGTGGGCTGGGCACGGACCGTGGCTGGGCACCGGGGGACTCTGTGCTGTTCTGGGCCCCCCGTCACACCCGGCTGTCCCCAGCACCCACCGCCTTGCCAGCAGCATCCCCCTGCCTGCTGGCTTCATGGAAGCCATTTTGCCAGGGAAGCCTGTGTGCGACCCTCTCATAGAGCATCCCCCTTGCCTGGCAGCTCAGTGGCACCTCGCAGGGCAAGGAAAGTGGTAAGGAGGGTATGGCAGAAGAAGCAAGTCCAGGCCACGGAGGAAAGGAAGGGCAACGGAGGAGGTGCCACCACAGCAGACACCAGAGAGACCTTTTCTGGTGGCCCTGGGACTGGGGAGCCCCTGGGCCACTAATACAGGGGACACACATGGCACGCCAGAGCCATGCCTGGCTGGGGGGGATGCCAATGGGCACGGGACATGTTTTTCAGAGCTTTTAGGCAATTCTGCATTCACCGACACCTCTGCGATGCTCAGCTGGGCCAGCAGCCTAGATGGTCTCAGCCTTCCCCCTGCTGTCCTGACTGCCTCCAGAGGGTGCCTCTTTTTGCATAAGGTGCAAAATAAGGAGGGGTGTTTGGAGAGGACAGGGACTTTTCCCCTTTCCCACCCACCAGCCAGGCCAAACCCAGCTAGAAGCCATGTGCCCAGGTGATGGGCAGGCACTTCCAGCCTTGAGCATTCTAGCAAACTTCCCAGGGCCAGGGGTGCACCCACTCCACACGCCCCTGCCCACGTGCAGGGCAGAGCTCTACCCCAACCTACCCGCTGCCTCCTCCACACTGAGCTGCTGGAGTTGTGTGGGGATACAGATGCCTCAGCTACACCTTTATAAATATCAGCAATGCTCCACTTCCCCGGGTGGACTGGAAAAAGCTTGAAAAACCAAAGGAGCCTTTGCTCATGAGCAGCCAGGTCTGGCTGACATGAGGGGCTCCTGCGCAGGTCAGCAGGACCTCCTTTCACCATCTGTGCGGGGGATGTACCCGAGGTAAGGAGCCCATCCCTTTACCTGGCAGAAAGGACATATTAATAATTTTCCCCTCCCAAACCCTCCTCTCCCAGCACAACCACGCCAACCCATCTCAGGCTCTCCTCTGTGAGCCCTTGCCAAGTGGGGCGCTTATAAAACTGGGTAACTGCACCCCAGCTTTGCATTTGACTGACAAACCACCTCTGCTTGCGAGATACCATGTCTGGGGACACGTTTTCATGATGAGCCCAGACAGCAGGGTGTATAGACATGCTGCAAGAATGCTTGCATTTACACACCGGCAACCACACACCCACGCAGTGTTTAAGCAAGGGACGCGATGTCCTCGCTTTTATCGCTGGGGTACATCCCCACCCACGGCTGGAGGTGGGGAGAGAGGGCTCTACAGCAGCAACGCTACGCCAGGTGCTGGGAAATCCCACCGGTGGGTCAGGATGGCTCGCGGCGCTTCTGAACCGCTGCAGCCGCTTCCTCTCCATTTCAATAAGGTGACACATTCGACACCAACCCAAAGGGCTTCACCTGCGGGACTCAGCAGGACACTGCCAAATCCTGCAAAGCGACCGTCAGAAAGCAAAAGCATAGTCATGAAAAAAAGCCTTCGTACTCCCCCCCAGACCAGGCAGAAGCGAGGAAGCACAAACGTGCTTCTCATCCTGTGCCAAGTCTCCTCCAAAGGCCCGTCTGCTTCTGCACTAGCATTTCAGAGGGGCAAACCAAAAAACACCCTTCCCCCCAGAGCCACCCAAGACTCCTTGCAGCACATGGGAAAATATCAAAGTAGTAAAAATCTCACAGAACTGACTCACCTCTAGGTTCGTTTGCGTCTGCAACGGCCTGTAAGTTTAATATTAAATTCTACACAGCAGCCAAAACCAAGAAGAGTTAATGTATTTCCTACATCCAGCTGTATGCAACAGAGAATTTGGGATCCCAACAAGTAAATAAAGTTCCCGTGTTTTCTCTAGAGGATTTCTGTGATGGAAACAACCTTCCTACAGGCAACTGCTGTCAACAGTTTTTAATTGATCGTCATTACCTTGTAATAAAAATACCTGTGAGCAGGACTCCTAGCTCAAGTTCTCTATGATTAAATTAAAAGGCTGCTTCAAAGATGTGAAATGGCTGGGGCTTGGGTTAGCAGGTAAAAAGAGGCATTGCTTCAAGAAGATAGAGGGGAAAAAGATGGGTAGAAGGCATTTTCCCAGGTGTAACTCAACTGCTTCCCAGCTATTGTTTCCCTCCCTGGGAATCTGTGCAAACTGAGCAAGGAGCTGTGCAAGCTGCTCAGAGCGCGCCCATTTTCCTTTCCTTCTTCCCTAACAAAAGAGCTCTCCAAAGCCGGCGTCAGAGGCTGGACATCTGTCGCCATTTGGGGGGGCCAGCGTGGTCATTGAAAAGAAGCAGTGACCTGTCAGCTTTGATTGATGGCCACAAACCTCCAGGCTCGACCCCTCGTGTGGGAAAAGAAGTCCCGCCAAGGAAAGTCCCCTTTCACATGCTAATTCTGGGTTATAAATACAGCGGAGGAGCAGCGGAGCAGCAAAGACCCTGTCGAGAAAGGGAGCGACCCACTGCCCAAGTGCCTCCTTCCCGACCCGTCCAGCCGGCGCCCAGGGCGGGCAGGCTGGATTACGATGACCGCTGCAGCCACCGATGGCAGCACCCACAGGCTCACCAGCACCAAGGAGGAGAGGAAGGTAGGTCCCCTCCACACTGCTGCAACAGCAGCCCCATGCGTGGATGCCGGCACTGGGCATGCGAGTGATGAGGGCTGGGGTTACAGGCACTGAGAAATAGGACATTTTTTTTCCTTTCAATATAAAGACGATTTCTCTGAATTTATCCCATGGGGGTGCTTTTTTCTGCTTCCTTTTGCTGCCTTAGAAAAGTCTCTGTTTTCTTCATTTGGGTAAACTTTGCTTAAAATGCGTGGAAGTGGGAGAATTGAGACCTGATACCATCTAAGGGGCAGGCCATGACGGGAGCTGGAGGCTGCGCACTCTCCACCCGTATCTTGTCCCTGCCGAGCATCGCGTCACGCGTCGCCCCGTGCTGGCTTCACGCAGGGGATGGGGCTCTCTGCCCTTGCTGAACTGCAGCAGGGGGAGGAAGAAAAAATATCAACTGCAATTTGTCCTCCTCCTTTTCTTTGCCCTGCCAGTTAAGGAAACCCCTCATTGAGCGAAAGCGAAGGGAAAGGATTAATAACTGCTTGGACCAGCTGAAGGAGACCGTTGTGGGCGCATTTCATCTGGATGTAAGCGTTCATTTTTATGCTGCTCTTTGTCCTTTTGCTGGTGGGGGATTGGTCTGGGGGGGGGGCCTCTCTCTTTTGAGAAACCCAGCATGGTACAAACCCTTCATTGCCTCTAACTGCTGCACTCTTTCCTTATCAGCAGTCTAAACTGGAAAAAGCAGACATTCTCGAAATGACAGTGAAGCACCTCCAGAACATCCAGAGCAGCAAGCTGATGGGTGAGTGCCCGGTCCCCCACCCTGCAAGCGCGGGCAGTGCGGGGACGGGAGGGTGCCAGCCGGTTTAATCCACTGGCAGCTTGGCAAGAGCATCTTTCAAACCTGTTGAGGCCCGGGGTGCTGCTCGGGTTTGGCTTTCTCCACTAGATGGGGAGATGGAGCTGGGCACTGGTTAACCCACGGAAGGTTATTTTTTTTCCTTCCAGAGCTGCTTTCTGCTTTTTGGTCTAGGTTTTACCCTTGGGGGTGGGCAGCAGGACAGGGGGGCTGCCTGCCAGGGTGGCTCCCACCCTGCATCACATTCCCCCTGCACCCGGCAAACAATTCACCTTACAGTAAAGCCCGATCGGCTTCAGCAACGAGCCCGCCAGAAGCCTGCGTGCACGGGAAACCTGATGAATGCTTTTAACCAGGGAGACACCGGGCAGCTTTTACCCACTCACCAACTCCCCTTGCCTTCTCTCCAATGCAGCCGAATCCAAAGTGGGCCTGGAAGCCCAGCAGAGGTACAGCACGGGGTACATTCAGTGCATGCACGAGGTGCACAACCTCCTCCTCACCTGCGAGTGGATGGACAAGACCCTCGGGGCACGCCTGTTAAACCACCTGCTGAAATCCTTACCCAGGTCTGGCGAAGACACCTGTAAAGCAGCATTAAGGTCTTCGAGCTCAACTCAGCAGCCTCTCTTGACGCCAAAAAGCGCCCTGAGCCCTAAGGGGAGCACTCGGGGCACAAACCCATCACAGGAGCACTTCTACACTGTGGAGAACAAGCAGGCTTCGAAAAATTCCTTCCAGCTGCCGTCGCTGGCAGTTTTCAGCCAGGTTGATGCTGCACCTCCCAGACAGGTCCTGCAGCCAAATTTTTCCCATAACAACCCTAGAATGGCATCCTTAGATATGTGGAGGCCATGGTAAAGTGTTGTAAAATGTTTATCCTAACCTTAGACACTCCTACGTATGTATCTTATAGATATGTTTCTTTAAAACACTTGTGGAGCAAGTCTGTTCCTGTAGGTGTACTAAAGACCAGGGTACTTCAAGCCGAAGTAAACCTATGTGTAGCCTGCATTGTAGAAGGCTGCTATTATTTTTTATTTATTTAATACATCTAAATTATTGTATAGAATCCTCTCATGCTCTTTAGTATATATTAATTATATAGCTTTCTTGTCTTACGTTCTTAAAACAATTAACTTCCTATTAATAAAAATACAAGACAACAAGCAACAACCCTCTCTGGCATCGAGCTTACCTCTCAGATGTCACATAAGCCACTAAGATCACTTTGTTGGATAAAGGGGTAAATGGCCAATCTCTTCTGCTTTTTGTTTTTATTATTATCGTTGTGCAGCTGTAGGAGATTCTGGTTCTGATTCCTGTTAAAATGCTGCAGTGATTAGGAAAAAAGAGAGAAAGGGAGAGACGTGGTTTGGGCTTTTTAGCTGTTTAGAAACGCTCTCTGGATTGCTCACTCTGGCTGTACTGTTCCCAGCCACCTGGACATCCTGGCACTACTGTTAAACTAGTGAGCTCTGTGTTTGTGTATATGTGTATATATATATCTCTCTATGTTACGTATAGTTATATTTAGGGATTTTTTTTGTTTGT